>OY660868.1:34860000-35082500 GCA_962446985.1 Xyrichtys novacula
GAGAGCAACCCTACTTGCACAGGTTGATGTGAGGAGCATGTGTGAACAGCAAGGTTTTTGAAAATATCAAATCCCCAAAGTTTGAAAATGATCAAGAAAAATGTTTGGAATTGATCCTTGTAAAGGGGCTTACATCAAAGTTCCCTACATTTGCTCAAAGATTTCCTAAAAGTTCCAAGTGTGCACTATTCTGACTCTGGTGAAAAGATCACATTTGAGGACATCATTACCTTTCAAGCTTGTTACTCTGAACTTTTGTTCTTGATCCATGTCCCAGAGACACCAGTCTGCTCCCTGTTACGGTGAGGGCAGATAAAAACTTCACCTTCACTCCTCACCCACCACTGTTCATCACCTTCAGTTAGACTTTGACAGCTTTATGCATCCGGGGATCCAAGCAAGACACCCACTTCCTCTTGTAGAGATAATATAAACCATTCTCCCACCCTCTACCTGTACCCCCACCCCCAACTCCCCATAGACCAACACAATGACAGCATCCATCTCATGAGTGGGCCTGCACTGAACCCTGTACTCTGACTGTATTGTTTCAATAGAAACAGGATACAATGAAGAGCATAACTCAGTATAAACAGAGTAAAACTGAAGTCTTCTGAGGAGGGGGTCATGTGAGGGTCAGACTATCTCTGATCTACAGCATCTGTGTGTTTAAAAGACACAATAAGACTGGAGCCCATAATAACCATCATGATGACTGTGAGACCAGACTACAGCAACCAGGAAGTAACAGAAGAGGTTCAAAGCAGCAAAGTGAGGACAAGTTTTCAGCTTCACAGCCAACTGACTAAGAGTAACACACACTGGAGAGAAAACTCGACAGACTGTCTTCAGGGCCTGTATGTACTGTATGTCCTTCAAGGAGAAGTAATCTTAAACTTTGGAGGATACAGGTATGTGTCATTCTCCTCATCAAAATCTCCATCCTCAGGTACCTTTTAGCTGCTCCTCTCTTACAAGGGTTCATGATATGGTGGGCAAAAGGAGCCCTGCTGGTTTGTGGCATGTCTTTTCTGTGTGTATTTGTGTGGTTTTGAATATGCACCATATATGCTTGTGCAGCACACTTGCTGTCATTTAGAGTTTTTTATTTTTTATTTTTTTATTTTTTTTGCATGTGTTTTTGAATTCTTTTTTTTTTTTAAATTGTCCACATTTTTGTGCAGGGTCTCAAGCACATGGACACATTCAGGGTTTTCAAGACTATCTCCTCTTTACAGTCTGGGCGCTCGCTGAGGCAGTCGACACAAAGAAGTTGGATTAAGTTCCTCAATTATTTAAAGGTGTGTTTTAGGTATAACATGAATCAAAGCAGTCAGTGTGTCTGCTCTCTTTTCCTGCAGAGCCATGGGTCACCTGCGGGCTGATATGTTTCATGGTATTACACAGCAGACTTTGACCTTTCTTTTGAAATGTGCCAGGACAGTACAGGACAGGACATCTAACTCCTTTCCATCCTTTGTGCCTATAAACACACAGAAAACACATACAGGCTGTTGTTTCAGTTGTGTCATTGCATAGATTGATGTAAAATCTGTTGACACAATTCCTCTGAACAGCATTGACAGTCAGGAACTTTTCAATTCATAAGGAAATGAGTATCTGTGAATCTGTGCTTGGAAATGATGCATTTATACAAAAGAAGCAAGACTTCATTCATCATTTAGGGATTAAGGACATGTCAAGTTTATTGTTTAGTTTGTCAGGGACAACATGCATTAATCTCAAAAACTGAGAGAAGTGTTCTCCCAGATTTAGCTGATTGGCTATGCTATACTCCCCCCGCAGTCCCTTGGACTGTATCAGTCAGGATTTAATGATGAATGATGAGCAGTTCTTTGCTGCTGGGTCACTTTTGCTGTCCCCTTTAAAATGGAGAAAACAGTAAGTCAACAAAGCGTCTTATAACAGGTCAGTGATGATATCAATGCATGGGTTCATTTTACATCCACTTAAAAAGTTTTTCTGTTTCAGAAATGTAGGGACTTTCCAGATCAACAGACGAGAAACATGGCACAGCAACAAAACTCCTTTAACGTTCCACTGCAATCGCTTTTGTTTTACTCCTCCAAATGTTCTCAGTGGTCTTTACATATTGATTCTGAAGTTTTTAGCCAAAATCACATTACCTGTGCTGTTTTCAAGGGCTTTTCTGCAGAGCTCCAGTAGCTCATTTGCAATTCACCTCTGAGTCATGGGTGGAGAGAGTGCTGCTCCGCACACTCCTGTTCGAGCTAGCTTGTAGCCTAACATTGCTGGTGCAGCAGAAGTAGCAGGTAAAATAGGAGCTATTCAGCTCTGAAACACGAATGTGTTTAGGGATATGATGAAAGTTAATGTCACAATTAGCTTTCTTACGAGCATTGCAATCCGCTAACGCACACACTTGTTCCGCAATCATCCTCTCTACTTCTCAGAGTCTGGCCTGCAGAGTGGGTCTTGGATTTGTGACATAAGAAATCTCACTGTGTCTGAACCTGCAGTTTGGGTCTGCCAGACGTTCACAGTGATTTGAATGAAGAAATACTCAGAAATGCAATTTTGCACTTAGTTTTCTTGTGATATGTCCTCTCGCATCAGAAAAATACCAAATGAACATGAAGATAAAAAGAAAAACATGCTTTTCTTCAGAGTGGGTCTTTAAGTATCTAAAACTCCAGATTCACTGAGAGTCTCAGACAGCAATTTGTTATGTGTCGTGCGCTTCACATCCAACAAAGGAAGGCTGTTCTTTAGGCCAGTATTTTATACTTTGTGCAAAATAAATAGGTTTCTGTTGGACTAAGGTGCAAACACTTTTTCAAAAAGCACTGCACCAACCCTAACCCTTTTTACTTGACCACACCCATGGATGCAAAGGTAGGTGCTGGTTTACTCCCTATGGAGTGAAATCTTACAGTTACAGATGTACCTCTGGGCCCGTGTTACGTGGGCTAACAATGTGCTAACAATGTTCTAGTCTCAGGTACAATGTCCTCACATGCAGATCAGCCTTTGCTAAAAGGGGATAAAGTTTTCATGGTCCAATTATCCGTGTTTGTTGACTGAACAAATTTCACAAAACCTGTGAAATGTTGCCTTTTTTCTCATCTGGTTAACTCGCAGATTTTTTTTAAAAGAAAACGAGAAATCTCCTAGGTAGCGCCTGTTTGATAAGTTTAGTCATGGGATCTTCCTCTGGATGGATACAGACACTGAGGAGAAGAGGAGAATAAGTCAGAGAGTCTGAGAGATAACCAGCGATAGTCTGAAAGAGCTGGAGTTGATGTAATGAACTGTGTCACAAAGGTAACCAAAGACATTAAATAAGACAACTGAGCAAAGGAAACACAAAAGGACAGAAGACATGCCCATTCAAGCAGCCATTCAGAAACTTGATAAGATTCCCACTCCCAGCATCAGTGAGCACTCTCCCCCTTTTTCCCCTCACTCTGTCCCCCACCACAGATCGTCTCCCTCTGATTCCTCGACCTGCAAAGTCCATCAGGACCTGAGAGGAGAAAAACCCAGTCATACACATCCCTCAGCCCTGAAAGACAATCCATCTGAACAAAAGAGAGACAGCTGCTCAGGAGTAGGGAACTTAATCTGAAGAGCCAGGATACCGTAAAAAAAAGGAGAGGTGGGGGTGGATCCTGAGCGACGCTCAGTTCCTCCAAGAGAAAGGACTTCCTGTGCATTTTATGGAGTAACGCTGACTGAAATTGTCACCCCCATCCCTAAATTTGCCATATGAACTCTGACTCTAACTTGGAAAGAAAAAGAAGACTGAGGTTCAGTGACATACTCTGCACCTGGCTAAACAATAAAAAATACTGCCCATAGTTGTTTCAAAAATCTGTACAAAGATTGAAATTACAGCAGTCTGTGTCTTTCATATGACGTCACTCAGGATTTGAGGGGCCATGTATTGGACTAACCTGTGACCAATCATCAGCAAGACCTATCTATATGGGATGTCTCCACCTTGAGCTAAAGCTAACTTTTCCAACAGGTCACTGGTAAGTCCCAAGGAGGTCTAAAAGTGGGGTTGAAGATAACATAAAAAGATAGTGAACCTTTTTCTCAGTCAGACCATCTCACCAGGCTACTCAATGAAATCTTTTTTGTCCACCCCTGGACGAGCTGTTTATCAGGGTTTGTTAAAATGATAGTAACAATGATACAAAGGGTGTAAAATTAACTTTACTTTTACTAAGAACATCCGTAAAGAGACTCAAGGCCTGATTCGGTTTCTTTCTTTCTTTTTCTATTTATTTCATTTTATGTGTTCATTTTTTTGTTTTGTTTGCTTGTCTTAAACCTTACGCATGAATCAGGCCCTATGTCCTCTGTGTCATTGTATGAAATATGCTGCAAAAGTAAAATCTGATTGACTGAATATAGATCTGTGTTTTGTTATGTAGTATTGTATAAAAAGTGCTATAAAAATAAAGTCTGTTTTATATGTCACAGTTGAACCTCTTAGTGATCAAAACACTAGCCTTCCTCCTGGGTGACCTAAAACTAAGACATCTGTAGCTCTTCAAATTCAGAATTACATGAACTCATCTGAAGATGGTCTGCACCGTTGTTCAGGATGGGGAAAGGGTGGTTGTATGTGCACACTGCTCTTACTGGTTGGCTAAAAGAAAAAAAAATCAGAAACCCCTGAATTCATCGTACATTTGTAAAAAGCTTTCACATCACCTGTACGTAAACAGATCTGTGCTTAGTCAGGATGAACAGAGATGCTGACCACTTATCACTACAATCAGACACAACACAAGCGCAAACTGCCCAGACGTGGTCAGCTTACAGGCCTTAGTCACACTTTCATATGATACTCAGAGTCATTGGACATTCACACCAAGCGCAAGTAAAATTATTCGCGCATGTGAATTACATGTAAAGTCAATGCATGTAAAATCAAATTAGTCGTTGTTCTGCCCGGGTGGTGTGAGTGACATGAATGACTCAAAATGAGCTGACGATTCACGCAAATTGAGTGAGTCATTTGTTGAAAATATCTTAACTCAAGTGAATATGTGCATCACGATAACCAATCAGCATAGAGATACCCCGATGAAGTATGTCAACAACAGACCACCAGAGATCCACTCATGTAGAAAGAGGAGGATTAACTTGTGGTGATAGTATGAGACCACCTGTGCTGGAGGATAAAACTCGTCTGTGACACTGAGACAGGAGTGAAAAAAAGAGCTCAGCTGGAGGAAAGTCAGTGAGGAGATCTGATTATCTGGTAAGTTATTAAAACTCAACAGATCCTCACAGTGTGATCAACCTCTGCTATAGTCTCTGTAAACAGACTGACCCCTCCTCTCTTTCTCTTTTCTCCTACACTTGTGGGCTCTCTGCAGACATGATACACGTGAATCTATAATTTTACTTGCGCTTGGTGTGAACACCCCATCAGACCCCCCAAAAAATCAGTATCGGCAGAGGTAAATGATGCATAAGGTATGGTGGTAATAGCAGCCAGAGTCCTTTTTTGAATCCTCATTCTGGGTGATTTGAGAGGGAACACTGACCACTACACTCTGACTTCAGAATCTCTCACAGAAAGATGAATTGATGCTTTTCACAGCTGCTCCCTTGTCGACAGCTCTGCTGACGCTCAGCAAACGCCTCTGACTCAAAGACTGAAGGGCTTTATTCTTAGAGTGGTGTTGTTTAACAGGCAGGTCAGCGACTACAATGCCACTCTGCCTTGACCTCCTGGTCAGTGTTTGGTGTGAGCGCATCACTGCAGCTGGTCTTGTGAAAACACCAACAGCCTGTTGCTTAATGGTCTTTGTAAAAAAAGGACCCACACATCACTGATCTTTGACCTTTCTTGACAATTTACTCAGTAACCCAAGTGTGTAAGATGTCAAACTGCTGTTGTCTGTTTTTAGGTTTGCCCTTGAAAACACTCAGGAGGTAAAAAAGATCTCATACTGCCACAGCGGGCTGCTTTTAAACTTACTTGGATATTCAGCTTGATTTTTAAGACTTCACTTCTGCGGTGATGTACAAAACTGCTCAGCAGGACTTGTCGGGTGTCAAGCATGTAATTTAAGTGCTTTGGGTACTGCCATAGTCACTCATCAGGAGACTCCTACAGACCTGGGTTGGATGCTCAAATGCTGCCAAAATCAGCCTTTACTTACCCGGTTATCTTACAAATCTAAACCAATGCAACCAGGATAGCACATGTTCAACTAATCTCTCTGCAGCCCCATTCCTCTATCTGCCTGACCTAAATCTGACTTAGCACCCTTCTGGTCCATTGAAGCAACCATTACATGGCTGCCCCTGCAGCAGAGGCTGTGCTGCTGAGACAACTGCTATGGCCACACTTTAACACCACACTGCTAGGCCCTGATTCTAAAGGGAGTGAGAGTTTAAGACTACAAACAACTACATGGATCCTCAGCTGATGTCGGTACAGCCTGGCTAAACACATCAACATTCAGAGCTCAGTGTTCCCAACCAGGACCAGACCAGGTGTGACTCATGCTTTGTTGATCTAGAGCAGCTTCAAGGACCTGCTCTTGTATGTGAACAATATAAGCCAGCTCCTGTTTGAGGTGCTTGTGATGTGAGCTAAATGTGGTTTATCCTTTTTAACCTAGAATTTAGGCTGTCCTGCCTCTTCATATTTCTCATAACAATAACTATAAGCGGCCCTGCACACATCCAATGGTAAGAAGAAAAGGGGACTTAAAAAAAGATTTCCTCTTAGCCTGCACTCAAAAGTGGTTCTCATACCATTTGAAAATGCACCTGTTTTGAAATAACTGTGAACTAATCCGTTCCTCATGCAGTCCATGTTGGGGGACTGGTGGCTAATTGTGGGTTAAGCCGCTGGCACTGACTCACAGAGAACAGAGTGTTTGATGAGGTCCAGCTCTGTTAGAATAAGCAGGAGGCGCCCAATCAGTGACTCCAAAGTAAACACCGGCGCTCATGCCGCCTTGTTATGATGAGTATCAGCTGTACAGCACTGCACAACACAACCATGCACTAATGCTATCGTCAGCTCCATGTCCTCCAGGGAAACTCAAACAGACACTGCACTACAGTCTGCTCTCCAGTTAGCTTTTAAGAGCAATGAGTCACACTGCAGTGCAAGACACCTGATCATATGCTGAGTCATTTCAAGTGTTTGCTGTACATATCTGTGTGATCATTACTAAAGTATGGCAAAACAACAGAAACATCAAAGTTCCTTGGATATTTTTACTATACTCTTGTGAAATTATGTAAAACTGAGGCAGGGGAACAAAAAAACTGTAAAGTTGTGCAACACTAAAAAAAAAAGAAGACACAGAATGCGTATCTTCCACATCTGTGAAGGCTCCGTTAAGGAGCAACATCTGCTTCCATCCAGACAAAGACTTTTTCAGAGAAGACCTTCATATTTCAGTAAGACAACGACGAATGACATTCTGACAACAGGGATTAAACCAGCATGGCTCTGTAGGAGAAGAGTCCTGCTGAGAGACCGGTCTACCTGCAGTCCTGACTTGTCCCCCATTGAAAACGTTTAGAGCATCATGACACCAAAACATCTAAGTCATCTAAGTTTTAAGTTTCTTAAGTCTCACAGGAGTCCAGTGCATTTAGAAACACATAAAACAGCCAGTGTAGGTCTAACTTTAATTTCTTTGAAATTGTTATGTTATAACAATTTTTTTTGTTATAAATGTTAAACTGGAGGTCTGACCTATCTGTTCTCTTTTGAGGTGCCTAGATTGCCTGATTGAAATCTGGGCCTGCTGCTCCATGTCCTACATGTACTAGCTTCCTGTGACCTGTCCTCTCTCTTGCTCTTCCTGCTTGGCTCTGTTTGCCCTGCTGCTTGCCATTCTGCTCTGCTCGGCCACCTGAAGATCCCCATTCATATTTTACTTTTAGTGCACTTCTCAACACTTCGCACCATTCATCATTCAACTGATATTACAGACTAACACCCCATACCTGTAGTTTTTATTCGCTTGTTTTACTTTAATTTGTAGATAAATTAATTTACTTTTGTCAATCCGCACTCCTCTCGTCCTTTTGTCATGGCCATAGAGCCAGATTATGACAAAATGGGGGCTCATCCAGCTGTTTTGTTCCCATTTTGGTTGAGCAAGTAAGTAAGTAAGTAGGCTTGTTTGAGATGCTAATTGTAACATTCGGATAACTTGTTGCGCAATTTGTGATTTCTTTCGTCAGGACTCTGGTTGTTGATACAAAGTTTTTTAATTGGTGTTTTGTGCCAGCGAGAGCACACGTGCGTAATTGTTTGGCACATCTGTTTCCTTTTGTTTACATGTGTTCAGAAGGACTAGGAGAAGGGCTAATTTTGGCTGGTGATCAGGGTACGTTAGTTAATGTAATGTTAAGTTAATCGCTAAATCTTGTGTGTTTAGTTGTTTACTGACCCAGGCGCAGTGTTGATCCTGTAGCTTTTGTTTCCACTGGCAGCAGGAGTCAGGTACGGAGGTATCCTCGTATGCTTTGTCATAATGGTGGTGTGGAGTTTTCCCTTGTAGGCTGCGTTCCCCTTTTGGGTTCATTGTGTGGGGTTTTGTAGGGCTGTGAGATGTGCGGTTGAAGCTTTGCTTGGGAGCATGTCCGTGGTCTCGGGTTGCTAGTGTGCTAGTCATTCAAACGGGTCAGCGGTCAACAGTGCATAAGTACCCGTCGCTAGTCGTTGCATGAAGATTAGGGAGGAGTGTAGATAAGGGGGTTTTTGTACGTTAGCGGGATAACGCTGTACCGGCTCAGGGTGATCCTCTGAGCGCATACAGTGGCCTTGAGGTGCTTGACAGGTCCTGTTTGTGTGTAAATTTGTCCTTTGCTACATTTGTTTTCGAATAAAATGTCAGAAGTTGATTCATTTATTGATTCTCCATCTGAGAAGAACTTAGAAAAGTGCACAAAAGAAAAGTTGACTTGCGGAGCATTATAGTATTAATTTAGGGGATGAACGGTTAAAAGAAACTGTTAAAATGACATTAAAATCAAAATCAGTGGAAATGGGAGTTTTGGACACAGATCAGGAAGAGAGTCCTGCCACTTCATCTTCATTTTTAGTTTAAACACAGGGCCTTACATTTGAACAGCAAAAAGAGCTTCTCTTGTTGCAGATGCAGCACAATCAGTTAAAACATGAATTACAACTTAAGCAACAGGTTGAAATTGAGCGCATCCGGCAGGAAATAGAGACAGAAAAAGCCGGGTTGTAGGCGAATAGTCTGTCTCTGAGTTAAGATAAGGGATTTAATGGTAATGATGAGCAGGATAGGTGTCCTTTTGATATCAATAATTTGCGCTTGTTGCCAAAATTTAATGACAGAGACCCAGATTCATTTTTTGTCTTGTTTGATTGGGTGGCAAAAGCTAAAGACTGGCCTGATGCAGACTGTGCTCTGATGTTACAGTGTGTCCTGACAGGGAAAGCGTAGGAGGTCTACTCTTCATTGAGCTCTGAAGATGGCTGTAGTTATCAAAAAGTTAAAGTGGCTGTCCCGAAGGCCTATGAACTCGTTCCGGAGGCTTACCGGCAGAGGTTTAGGTCATAGGAGAGACGTCCTGGCCAGCCATTTGTGGAATTTGTTAGAGATTTATCCACGCAATTTAAACGCTGGTTAACTGCTCTTGACATAACAAATTTTGAAGATTTGTGTGAGTTGCTGATTTTAGAACAGTTTAAAAATGTTCTTCCATCTCACATTGCTGCATTTATTAATGAAAAAATATATAACAAATGCATCCCAGGCTGCTATGCGAGCAGATGAGTTTGAGCTACTTCAGCGTGCAGCTGCATGAAGGTTGCGCTCAGGTACAGCTAGTTCATTTAAACCAGGGACTGGGGCACAAGGCAGTTTTGACAAAGGCAATGGGGCACTGGAAAGCTGACTGTCAGGTTTTACAATCCAAAAATAAGAGTGTAAAATCAAATGTAAAGCCTGCAGCTGCAGCAGCATCCGTTGTTACCTGCAGCATTTCTGAAACTCTTGCTTCTGACTTTTGTGAACCTAACGTTTTGGCTGCTTACGTGCCGTTCATTCAGGATGGTTTTGTGCCTCTGGTAGGTAGTAAGTCAAAGGTTCCAGTTAAAATCCTAATACGGGTGCTCATGATTCATACATTACATCCTCCACTCAGTCCAGCTTGAATCCTACCACTGAGCCAGCCTTTTTCACCAGTTTGTTAAGACGTCTTGCACCTTTGTGTTTGATGCTTCACCCCCGGGGGGGGGGGGGGCTCGTTCAATACACGAACTCACGGCTGTATCACTCACTCATGTACTGCACTGGCAGGATGGGGCTCCGAAGCACTGACTGATTCAGTGAACGAATCATATGAACGGATTCTAAAGATTCTTGGAACTGTTGTTTCCATCACAAGCATGTGGGATAGTCACACTACTTAGACAAACTGCCTGAAAATGTGTTGCCAGAGATGTTTTATAGAATTTGAGTCATTCTGCACTGCAGATGGGATTATTGCATGTGACTTCACACGCTGTTGAAGAAGAAGAAGAAGAAGAAGAAGAAGAAGAAGAAGAAGAAGAAGAAGAAGAAGAAGAAGAAGAAGGAGAACTTTATTGATCCCCGAAGGGAAATTAAATTGTCTGTTGTCTCACGTAACATGTCTATAAAAGTTATCTACTATTTACATAAGAGTTATAAAGCCTGATGGTTGTTGGTACAAAAGATCTTCTAAATCTTTCTGTCCTGCAGCGAAGAGAGAGGAGCCGTCCACCACCATTGGCCCTTTGGTCCATCAAGGTGTTGTGAAGTGGGTGATCCCTGTTCTTGAGAATAGTCTCTACCTTCCTCAGTGTAGATCTCTCCACCACACCCGTCCAGCTTGAGTCCAACCACAGAGCCAGCCTTTTTCACCAGTTTGTTAAGACGTCTTGCATCTTTGTGTTTGATGCTTCCTCCCCAGCAGACTGCAGTGTAGAACAGAACACTTGCCACCACAGACTGATAAAACATCTGCAGCATCTTACTACCGAAGTCTATTGATCAGAGTCTTCTCAGGCAAAAGAGGCGGCTCTGCCCCTTTCTGTAGATGTAGTCTATATTCTTAGATCAATCCAACTTATTATCCAGGCGAACATCTAGGTATTTATATGATGTCACCACTTCCATGTCCACTCCACAGGTGTTCACTGGCTGAAGAGGGGGTTTGGATCTACGGAAGTCTATGACCATCTCCTTTGTCTTTGAGGTGTTGAGAAGGAGGCAGTTTTTGTGACTCCAGTGACTGAAGGCTCTTATTAGATCTCTGTATTCAGCTTCTTTTCCATTTCTGATACATGCCACAATAGCGGTGTCATCTGAGTATTTCTGGATGTGGCAGGACTCAGTGCTGTATTTGAAGTCTGACGCGTACAGTGTGAACAGGAATGGCACCAGCACTGTCCCTTGTGGAGCCCCTGTACTGCTCATTAATGTCCCAGAAACACAGTTCCCCAGCCTGACAAACTGTGGCCTTCCTGTCAGGTAATCTGTGATCCAGGAAACACAGGAAGGATCCACTCCCATCTCTGTGAGCTTGTCTTTGAGTATGGTGGGTTGGATGGTGTTGAATGCACTTGAAAAGTCGAAGAACATGATCCTCACATAAACCCCAGGTTCCTCCAGATGAGACAGGGCACGGTGAAGCATATAGAGGACAGCATCATCCACTCCAATGTGTTCTTTGTATGTAAACTGCAGGGAGTCCAGTTTGTCTTTGACCTCAGACCTCAGAAGGCGTAGAATCAGCCGCTCCAGGGTTTTCATGATGTGTGAAGTGAGGGCCACTGGTCTGTAGTCATTGAGTTCAGCAGGACATTTTGTTTTTGGTACTGGCACAATGCAGGATGTTTTCCACAGAGCAGGTACCCGCCCCAGCTGTAGACTCAGGTTGAAGATCTTGTGGAGAGGTTGACGCAGTTCTGCAGCACAGTCTCTAAGCAGCCTTGGACACACACCATCTGGACCAGCTGCCTTCCCAGGACAAAGTCTTCCAAGCTCCATCCTCACCCCTGTTTCGGTGACAGACAAGGACTGGTGTTCTAGGGGGAAGGCAGTTAAAGTGGTTGAGACATTTGAACGAGATGGAGGAGGAAGGGGAGAAGTTGTAGAGGAGATTTGTTGCAGAGAGGAAGGTGGAGTAGCAGTGGAAGTGGGAGTGACAGCAGTGTCAAATCTGTTGAAGAACAGATTGAGTTCATCAGCTCTTTTCAAATCACCCACCGCTGGCTGTCTTTTCTTTTGACTGCTGTGTCCAGAGATGGTACTGATTCCTCTCCACACTTCACGGATGTTGCTGTGTTGTAGATTCTTCTCTATCTTCTTTTTGTACTCCAGCTTTGCCATCTTCAGTCTCCTCTTCAACTCTTGTTGCACTTGTTTGAGTTGTTCTTTGTCACCATCTTTAAAAGCTTTCTTTTTCTGGTTAAGGATTGCTTTTATGTCTCTTGTGATCCAGGGTTTTTTGTTGGAGAAACAGCAAATAGTTTTTGTGGGTATAACTGTGTCTCTACAGAAGTTGACATAATCAGTAAAGCAGTCAACCTGTTTATCAATGTTCATAATATCCACATCTGTTTCCAGCAGCACATTCCAGTCTGTTGATTTTAAACAGTCGAGCTTCACTGGCTTGAAATGTCCATCTTCTGATTTTGACTTTGGTCACAGGCTGCCTCAGCTCACAAAGTCTGTAACAGGTTTGTAGATGGACCAAGTTATGATCTGACTTGCCCAGTGGTGGTAAGGCAGTGGCTCTGTAGGCTTCTTTGACGTTGGCATACAGCAGATCCAGGGTCTTGTTTCCTCTGTAGGCCAGGCCATTCCGCTTTGCTAGCAGCACGTGAACCAGTCAGGAGAGTCTACGATTCCTATGTCAGAATTTCAGTAGATCTCACACACAAACTGCGGTCTAACATTTTTGTCCAAGATTTGAACAGTTCACATATTTTTTTCTAAGATTATGTCAACATATGTTTACCTTATGATTTAAAACTTTGCATACATGTAGAATGGACCCCAAACTTTGTAACTTTGCAGTTCAGTTTTTGTTGTAAATGTGGGAAAGTAACCTTAACTTGTTTATCTTTCAAGCAAATATGACTGGTCCTCTCCACCGAGTTTTCAGGTATCAAGAGAAAGATGCGCTACAGACTCAGATTTTTACATAAACTGTAACCAACAGCTGACACAGATGTGACAGAATGTAATTGTAAGTCTCATTATTCAGCCAGATCCAGCACGGCCTGTTGGTCCTTTATGGCAACTTCACAGTTTCCCTCTTTGTTTCTTTGTACAGGTATAATAGTCTTATAAATACGAAGCACCAGTCCTTTGATTGCATGAAGTAAATTCATCATAATGAGAAAACAGTGATAGCACTCTACAAACCAGAGCTAGAATCACTCAGATGGACAATACAGGAGAGGTGTTTCACTGTAAATCTCATTTTAACCATCAAACAAAAAGCCATGTGTATGGAAAGAGCAAATGAAAGCCACATCTAGAAAGGTGTGCGTGACTTTGCAAAGTGTTGAGTTGTGGCTGTTTCCACAGCCTCCCGTGCTGCAGCGTTTTAGCACAGTAGTATTTTACACCTGCAGACCACTCTAATGTTACATTGTTTATGCATTAACACATCTGCCACCTCAACTGAGAACACCTTTCCTGCCACATGGCCGACAGATGTGTGGGCTGCACTCAGATAGCTTACATAGGACATCTGAATATGTGGTATGGAAGCTGTTGTATTTTTATGAGATGGTGCTGTGGGCTTTAAGCCTCTTTTGGTCTGAGCAGACTCCAAGGAAATGTCAGCAGCAGTTGTTTTGGACCTAAACTCTGCTGCCGGGCCTCACAGTGACAGTAGCCTACACTGTTTGTCTTCTCTGGTCTGTGTGTATAAAGTCTTTCTCTCTCAGGGTGTTCAACTCAATATTATTCAGCTGTGTTAAATACTTGGCTCTGATTGGTCAAAACCATTACAACGATTATAAACTCTCAGCAGAAAGAGTTGTGCCAGAGACAACCTGATCATACAAATTATATTAAATCAATCTACAGAAAAGAGTACGCAACATTTTCCCCCTGCCTGTTGACTTTGTGCTTAAAACATCACTGTGCACCTCAGGCTGCTGTTTAAAGGGGGGAAATAATGACAGTTAGCAGGCTCAGGTGTAAGGGTTTTCTAGAGGCAGGTTTTCTCGCAGATGGCTCCGACCGTTACAAGGAGGGTCAAGTAAGGTCGCTTTCACACCAGAGCTGTTTGGTCCGCTTTAAACGGACCAAAGTTCAGTTCCTCGGATAGTCCGCTTCGTTTGGGCAGGTGTGAAAGCTCATCCGAACTCTGGTGCGGACCAAACAAGCGAACTCTGGTCCGCCTGAATACGTGGGTCTCGGTTCGCTTGCAAGTAAACCCTGGTTTGGTTCGTATGCAGTGTGAAAGCTCACCGGACCAAACACAGTGCCCCTTTCAACCACGTGATGCCGCTCGGAAATGTTGGTGCGCTTTAGAAATCACAGTGTGAAAGCAGAACCGAAACCAGTGATAAATGCAACAGTGTTGTGACTTTCAGCTCCCCAATCGAACTGAGTCCGCTTGGTCAGGTGTGAAAGCAACCTAAGAAAACGAATAGGGGGTCAAATAAGAAAACAATAGGGAATCACTCCAAAACCGAGGAGCAACTAATCCGATCTACTTTAACTTCCAATTTAAAAGACTCCAAAGTATGTTACATACTTGAATATCATTTCTAACTTTTTGAAGAGCACCTCACCTTTCAGTATCAATCTGAGTCTTATTTTGCTCCCTGCTTTCCTCTTCATGTTTTCTGCTGTATCTATTGTCCTGTTCTGTCAATAATGTCCAAAAAGCCTCAAAATACATCCTTAATAAAAGTACTTTGTAGAAAGGTAGCATTCAAATCTGACAAACACGTTTGTCCAAAGTCACCAACTAAAGTGCAACAAGTGACAGAGCCCACTTACAGATAGAAAGAAGCTGATGAAACTAAAGATGAAACATAGCCTACAGTTCTTTCTCTCTTTCTTTTCTTGGTGTGTGTAAAAACACAAGTGCCAAACATTCAAAGCATTGACAGTCCCAATGGACAGAGTGTACAAACAAAACTCAACAAAACAGCAACAATCCAGTACAAGAAGGCACAGAAAGAAGCAGAGCTTATCATGTCCTGCCCCTACCGTTACAGTCTACTCAAAGTATCAACATTCTGCATGTGTCTCTGAGTGTGTGAGTGTGTGTGTGTTTGTGTACTCCATCTGGATCCCCATTAGCAGTCACTAATGCAACAGCTGCTCTTCCTGGGGTCCACATGGAAAACAGAAAATGCAAAACATACAGTATATAAAACACAGTCAATACTAAATGTATGATCAAACCATCAATGTTTAATAGTTTAGAACAGTACATATTTCTGCATGGGGGTTTCTGCTTAATTTTTCTATTAAGTAACATGACAACAGGTGTGACTGTCAGTTAATTAAGGGGTTGAGGTGTATATTTCAGAAGTATCTATGGATAAAGATCAATTTCTGAGCTGTAACGAATTATACCAACCAGCACAGATGGTAAATGCACTGACACTATGCCACGATACACTATGTTTTCTTTGTTTTTTGTATAAAAATTCTTATATGTCAGCCTACGAAATTTGCAATATGATTATAAAAATTACACAAAATTACAGAGGATGAAGGTTCTGTTCATGATGCACTGATACCACCCCTCCACATGTGTGGGGACAACTACTGAACTTTCGAGTAGTTGCCAATACCCAGTCCAAATTCTTGATAATAATCAAATGATCAGAATGAGACTTTTTAATGATTACCAAAAGCTCAACTCTACCGGTTTGCTCTGTTCTCTTGTTTATCATCACAATTGATTCTAAAATATCTTCTGCATCACGTTCAGATGCTCTGGCTACGTGTCTGCATCAAGTTCATATAGTAGTTTGCTGTCTGCAAATTTGTCAGTTCAAGTACATCTTCATAAAGCTGATGGCCTGGTGTGGGGTTGTTAACCAAGCAGCAGAGGCAATGTAACAGCATAGGATGACACAGAATCCTTGGCAGCTGTAGCAATGTCCCCTGCTGCCCAGTCCAACCACATTGACACATCTACCAACCTGTCTTCTGCAGAAAGAGAAGATCTCCCAGCCCTGTTTGCAGACATTCCTGCCCTTGTACATGACTACAGCTACCTTCCCCATCACTTTAATGGTCCTTGTCGACAACGCTCTGGTGTACATTGCAGGTAGAGGTCGATCGAGAATGGGTTTTGGCTATAACCAATAGTGCCAATTCTGGGGAAAAACAGGGCCGCTTAATCAGATGATTGTCCCAAAAAAGTAATGTCGCCCTAATTTTTCTATGCTTATTAACTATTATTACATTATTAATTGGTCTACCCGTAATTAATAACCTGCCTGGTGAAGGACGCTGCCAGTAGCTACGGCAGATACCACCTGCAGACTCTGAAAAACAACAGAGGTCTTGTGATTTCATCTGAAGGCACAGTGAGGGTCATCAGAGCAGCAGAGTGGGTCATTCGCCAGGCATCAGCAGGCAGACGATCACAGCCCATCAAACCACAAGAGGCCCTCTACATTGTGCGCAAGCGGATCGGGTCAGCCACTGTGTTTTTGCTCTGGGCGCATATAAAACACACACAACATTTTACGTAGAGGAGAGCTATTTGGAGGAGGATTCTTCTGAACTGAGGAGTTTTTCAGAAGAAGCAGATTGTGCATCATTTGCACACCCAGGGTAGACTAAAAAAATGACTGTTTCTGATTTTAAACATGTATAGGTTGACTTTTTCAATGTGAAATCAAAACTCCATGAGCAATTACAAAAATAGAAAGCCACGATAAAGACAAATTAGTTTTTGTATTTCTTCTCTTAAACAGCTGACAATTCCATATAATGTGCAATCATCACTAACCAGATGTTGCAAAGTGAAGTTCAAGTACTCTTAGAAAAAGGGACCAAAGCTCCCAAACTTAGACATGTAGACAACAAGAGAAACATGATTTTCATCAGAGTGGGTCTTTAAGAAGCATTTGCAATGTTGTCTTCACTTCTGTTTGTGGACCTAATCGGACCTCCTGTGGACTTATTTGATCTGCTGCTGTTTGTAAGATCCTGGGTCAAAGCAGGGCATCGTCTCTTCTCTTCTTGGACAACGGGACAACGGTGAAAAGAGGCCGAGCCAAGGCCTCTGTGGTCCATTCGTGCTTAAGGGAAGAAAAATAAATAAATACAGGCTTAAATGACTGTCTGTGATATACCTGCTTTGCTTCATATTGAAACACATTTCACCATAAGTCGGTTGGCTGGGGTCATATGTGAATGTATGGATTTGTATATGTGAGTACACGCCCGCACAAGAGGGGCACACAAGTGCCCTATTTGGTCACAGAGCAGAGTTGTGCTGTAGTCCAGCAGCTGTCTGCAGCTTTGTTGATAATGATGCTAGACAGTTGGCTTATAACGTATCCGCTTCGCCCGATGCTGAACTCCGGCTCTGCATCCTCTCCTTCTCCTGCGGAGCTTGGCGGGGATGTTCGGTCTCTCAAACTCCAAAAAATAAAAGAAAAAGTGCCTGAGTCATAGTCATAGTTTCATATATATATAATTTGCAACACGGCAGTGGGCGGCAGTAGCTCAGGAGGTAGAGCGGTCATCCAATAACCGGAAGGTTGGCGGTTCGATTCCCCCCTTTTCCAAGTCTGTCCGTTGTGTCCTTGGGCAAGATACTTAAACCACCTTGCTCCCAGTGTGTGTCCTCCACTGGTGTATGATTGTGAGTGTTGTGTGGTGGTGGTCGGAGAGGCCGTAGGCGCAAAATGGCAGCCACGTTTCCGTCAGTCTACCCCAGGGCAGCTGTGACTACTAAGGTAGTTTACCACCACCAAAGAGTGACTGTGTGAGCGAATGAATGATGTATCCAATGTAAAGCGCTTTGAGGGTCTCTGATAAAGCACTATATGAAATCTGATGCATTATTATTATTATTATTAACACAATAAACATGACAATTGTGTAAAGAGTAACTTATCAGAAGACATTTTGACTATAATAATTAGGTATTTGAGTTATTGATGCTTAGACTTTGCTTTCTTTAAAATAACCTCCTCTGGCTTTAACAACAGCTTGGCATATACCAGGCATTCGTGCCACTAGTTTTCTAAAGTATGTTCTTAAGGCTTCTAAGGCATTCTTAAGTTCATTAAAAAGAGACTGCTGATTCGTGGGACGCGTTGTTCTGACCGATCGATCCAATTCATCCTGCACAAGCTCAATTGGAGAAAGGTCTGGAGACTGAGGGGGCCAAACCATCTTTTGAAGAACACCTTCCTCTTCTCTTTTGTCTAGGTAACCCTGACAGAGCTTGGCAGAGTGCTTAGGATCATTGTCTTGTGGCTCATAAGTTTGTTTTGTAGCAAGTCTGAGTCCAGATACACCATGGAAACACTCACCTCCTCACACGCGTGCAACAGCTGCCTCCAAAAATCCAAAGAAATCGCTGAGCTGGAGCGTCGCATTTCCAGCCTCCACTGGATCCGTGGCGAGGAGTTACTCCTGGACTCGATGCTGACGCTGGGTGCGGGCCTCCCTGTAGACCCAGCCGAGTTGGACTCCACCATCCCGGCAGCCGCTGCTCCGCGGGCTCCACCGGCCCCAGCGGGTGCTGCTGCCGCCTCTGGCTCTCCACCTTCCCCTGCAGAGGCTCCTGCTGAGCCGGCTCGTCCTCAACCCATGGACGCTTGGCTGACTCAGGGTGCAAGGCCAAGGCGAGTGCCGGCTCCCGCACTGGACTTCACTCCACACCCGAGGAGGTTTAACATTCGGAGTTCCACCCCACGGTCCACAGCGGCTGCAAAGAGGAGGACCAGCCTGAAACCCCACTTCGATCTCCAGCTGTCCTCGAGGTACGATGTTCTCAGTATTGCGGATTTTCCTCTGCTGCCAGGAAGGCCGGATCCGGGCCCAGCTGATGCCGGACGAAGTGCAGCCTCACCTCCGTCTGCAGCTGGGAACAAGGAGATGAACGGGGGTACGCACACGGGGCCTCGGCGCCCCCCTCCTCCCCCCCATCATGCAGACTCCTCGACCCGGTGCAAACCGTTCAGGGAACCTCTGCGAAGGCGCTCCGCTGGGAACAGACGTTCTCCGGCTCCCACCTTCGCACCACCGCCGCATCCTCGCCCACTGTTCCCCCCGACCATGGCAATCATCGGAGACTCCATCGTGAGGCACGTCCATTTTTTTAATGCAGTAACCCACTGCTTCCCAGGCGCCACTGTCCCAACTCTCCTCCATAAACTCCCGGAGCTGCTGGGCTCACTCCCATCCTCCATCACGAGGCTGGTTTTACACCTGGGTTTTAACGACACTTCCTCCCGTCAGTCTGAGGTGACCAAGGACCATTTTAAGAAACTTTTTAAGGTTCTCACCAACTGCGGTAAGTCTGTTTTTATCTCGGGGCCCCTCCCCTCCTTCGACTGTGGCATCGGGCGCTTCAGCAGACTCCTCAGCCTGAACACCTGGCTCCATTCCGCCTGCCCTTGCGGGTTCCGTTTTATTGACAATTTTAACTTATTTTGGAACTGCTCCCCATTCTACAAGGCTGACAGAGTCCACCCCTCTCGCCTGGGCAGCAGGGTGCTCGGCGACAACATTCGCCATGCTGTCCAGTCCACATACACACCTACACACACACCCTCACACACACCTGACACACACACGTGACTGATTTCCCCCTCTTCCTCTGTGTCACTGTCCCAAGCCACTACCGCCACCACCAGCTCCCCCTACCGTCCACCCCCAGTACTACATCATACCACTGCCATTTCTCCTCCAATCTCACCCTCTGCCTGAATACAGTCAGTTTCACCAACACCTCACTCACAGTTCACCTCCATATCCTGCATCCCAGTCAGAATCTCACACCGAGCCCACAGAACATTTCCTTCACGGACCATCAACCTAACTCCTGTTAGCGCACGCTCGGCACGAACATTAATTTGGCCGTGCTAAACGTGCGCTCGCTTTTAAATAAGACATTTATTATCCACGATCTGATTTTAGACATTCTCCTTTTAACAGAGACATGGCTTGGCACTGATGCTTCAATTGTTCTC
This sequence comes from Xyrichtys novacula, assembly GCA_962446985.1. NCBI lineage: Eukaryota > Metazoa > Chordata > Actinopteri > Labriformes > Labridae > Xyrichtys > Xyrichtys novacula. The sequence goes on from OY660868.1 coordinate 34,880,189, forward strand.
ACAGAGGCTTGCCCCCCTAATTTTATTTTTTTATTTTCAACAAGGGGGGGGTAGAAAGGGAGGAGGCACTGCTTCAATTTTTAAAAACACACTGGGCCCAAACGAAGTTTCTTTTAACAGTTTTACATCATTTGAATACCACGCATTTGTTTTTAGCAGTCCTCCTACTCTCTGCATTACAATTTACAGACCACCCCATTACTCCAACTCTTTTATCAGCGAATTTTCTGAACTATTATCAATCTTACACACTACCCATAACAGGATTTTAATAACTGGTGATTTTAACTTGCACATTGATACAGCTTCTGATACAGTGTCCAAGGAGTTTTTAAACCTTTTAAATTGCATGGGTTTTAAACAGCACGTGGCACAGCCGACTCACAACAGAGGGCACACCCTGGATTTGGTCATTTGGATTTCCGGCCTATCCACTGGTGTGTCCTCTGTTGTCGACCTGGCTGTGTCGGATCACTACTGTGTCTATTTTAATATCACCAGTTTTAACCATCAGGAGGCCCCGGTGAGAACGGTGAGGAAACGCTACCTAACCCCCGAAGTGGCTTCAAATTTTATTGGGATTTTACAGAGCACTCCTGCCGCAATTTTACCTGCACCATGCGATTTTATTGTTGACCATTTTAACAGCACATTAAAAACCACATTGGACACAGTGGCTCCACCCGTAATGAAAACTTTTAAAACAAAACCCTTACCCCCATGGAGAAAAAAGGATGAAATCAGAAACATAAAGAGAAAATGCAGGAGTGCCGAACGCAAATGGAGAAAAAACAAATTAACAGTTCACCTCGAAATACTACAGGACTCACTCCAAAAATACAATAATGCAGTAAAAAAGGCAAGAACAGCCCACTTTTCAAAACTCATCACAGACCATAAAAACAATTCCAAATTCCTCTTTTCCACCATCGATCTTTTAACAAACTCCCATTTTAAAAAATCTTTTAAGACCCCCACAGACGCCCTCTGTGAGGACTTTGCAGACCACTTCGGGAGTAAAATAGATGATATTAGATCCAGTCTTTTAACTCATCAGAACGTGATATTTGACACATCTGAACAGCTGATTTTACCTGAGGAAACACTGGAGAGTTTTGCCCTGGTTGACGCAAGGACACTTGGTCGAGTTTTCTCCCGAGTAAACCCAACTACCTGCCTTTTAGATCCGATTCCCACATCATTTTTAAAAACATTTTACGAATTTTTTGAGGAACAGATTTTAACCATAGTAAATTGCTCTCTTCAGACAGGGGTCTTCCCCACCGCCTTTAAAACGGTGGTGGTGAGGCCCCTTCTGAAGAAGAGAAACTTGGATACTGATGTTCTTAATAATTATCGACCCATATCCAACTTACCGTTTTTAAGTAAAATCTTAGAAAGACTGGTTTTTAACCAAGTAAATTATTTCTTAAAAAGTAATAAAATTTTAGAGAAGTATCAATCCAGTTTTAGGATGAACCACAGAACCGAGACAGCCCTTTTAAAGATTTTAAACGATATCAGATGTAATGCTGATAAACAGAAGCTCACAGTTCTGGTACTACTGGATCTAAGTGCTGCCTTTGACACAGTAGATCACCAGATTTTATTAAGCAGACTCAGGCACCTGGTGGGCCTCTGGTACTGTTTTTAACTGGTTCAGTTCGTATCTCTCGGAACGATCCTTCTTTGTAAGTATGGATACCTGTTCCTCAAAAACTCATGAAATTAAGTGTGGGGTGCCCCAAGGGTCAATTTTAGGTCCAATACTTTTTAATCTCTATATGCTTCCCCTTGGGGATGTCATCAGGAGACACGACATCAGCTTCCATAGTTACGCTGACGATACACAGTTGTACATCGCCGTGTCTCCCGAGGACACAGGGCCTATTGATGCCCTTTTTAACTGCATTTTAGATATCAAGTCATGGATGGCAGTGAATTTCCTACAGCTCAACCAGGACAAAACAGAAGTTTTAATTATTGGTCCTGAAGGCAAGAGAGAGAAACTTTTACCAAAACTACAAGATTTTAAACCTGCTCAATCTGTTAAGAATCTGGGCGTAATTTTTGACTCTGAGCTGAATTTTATTCCACATATCAAGAACATAACAAAGATAGGTTTTTACCATCTTAAGAATATAGCCAGAGTCTGCCCGTTTCTCTCTCAGGCCAACACGGAGGTGCTGATGCATGCTTTTATTTCTAGACGTTTAGATTACTGTAATGCCCTTCTCTCTGGTCTTCCCAAAAAGACTACTCACATGCTACAACTGCTACAAAATTCTGCAGCACGTGTGCTGACGAGGACCAGAGGGCGGGAGCACATTACACCGGTTTTAAAATCCCTGCATTGGCTCCCCGTGTGTTTCAGGATCGATTTCAAGGTTCTTTTAGTAGTTTTTAAGTGTCTTAACGGTCTTGGCCCACCTTATTTATCTGAACTGCCTTTATCTTATCAACCCTCGCGTACCCTGAGGTCCTCTGGCGCCAGCCTTTTAGTTGTTCCTCGGACAAAAACTAAAACTCATGGAGAGGCTGCCTTCAGCCATTATGGCCCAAAGTTATGGAACAGCCTGCCAGAGAACATCAGGACCGCAGAGACTGTTGATGTTTTTAAAAGGAGGCTCAAGACCCACCTTTTTAGTTTAGCTTTTAGCTGATTTAACTGTTTTAGTTTATTTTATCCTTTACTTTTATCACATTTTTATGTCACTTAGATATTTTAACATTATTTTAATTTAGTTTTAGATTATTTTATCCTTTACTTTTATCAAATTTTTATATCATTTAGATATTTTAACATTATTTTAATTCCTACTATCTCTTAGTCTTTTTAGCTCCAGTGTTTCCTCGTGGGGGCCCTCCACACTGGGAGGTGTGTCTGGTCCGCCCCCGGGGGGCGTGGTCCTTGGGATTGTCCAGGCCCGGATGGTTAGGGGGCTCTGCACTATGTGCGGGGTGCACCCGGGCTGTCTGGGTCGGGGGGTCTCGGGGGCGGTGCTCCCTGTGGGGGTGGGCTGTGGCTCCTCTCGGTGTGGACGGCTCCCATAGGTGGTCTTTCCTTACCAGGATCCTCAGTGCCTTGCCATGTTTTTACTGTTAGTTAGTGTGTGGGTGTGTGGATACGTGTGTGCGTGTATGCGTGTGTGGGGGGGGGGGGGGGGGGCTGCTGTGCATGCCTGTATGTGCTGCTGTGGGTGGGAAGGGACGGGTTTTATGCCTATTTAATTGCCTTATATTTACCGTTGTTTGTTTTTTTACCATTGTTTGTTTTTATTTTCTTGTAAAGCACCTTGTGTTGCAGCTCGCATGAAAGGTGCTATATAAATAAATAAAAATAAAGTTTGAAGATGGAACAGCATGGTGCTGGAGGATGGAGTGGTACTGTTCCTTCTTCATGATACCCTTTACTTCAAACAAATCTCCTACTCCATCACCTGCAAAACATCCCCATACCATGGAACTACCACCTCCCCGCTGAATTGTGGGTGTAACACATGGTGCTTTCAGACGTTCACCAGTTTGTCTGCGGACATAGACTCTGCATTTTGAACCAAACAGTTCAAACTTGTTTCTAGTCATCATAAGTCCAATGTTTGTGAGCTTTTGCCCACTCATATCTCTTTTTCTTGTTCTGTGGATGAAGTAGTGTTTTTTTGCAGATACACAACCCTTCAGACCAGCCTTTCTCAAACGTCTTTTCACAGTTGTTTAGCTAGAAGGCGCTCGGTTCAATTCCCCCTCTGCCTCCAAATCTGCTCCTTGATGGTCATCCAGGCACGTTCAATATGTTGGGTGTGATGCTGCTCCTTCCAGTTGATGCTGCTTCATACCCAACAGGCCAAACACCCATTTACTTCTTTGCCTGGTGCCACACATTCTTCCTCTGCCATACTGTTATGATGACAAAAACAAAACATACAAACAAAAAAAAAAGCACAAGAGACACACCTAATTTAGTGGACAGTTTCCAGCCAAACATACCTTTTTAAATTTCATTTAAGGTAAGACATTATAATGATTGATATTGTTTTAATGGTGGCTAATGGGGCTGTGAATTGATAAAGAAAACCAAGCTTTTCTTAAAGGAAAAGAAAAACAGAGGAATGCCTAATATCTACTGTAGAATGACATTGGCTTTATGGAAATTCACCTGTCCAGAGCAGAAAAATATGGACTAAATATTACAAGCAATATTTTTCAGCTTTATCTTGATACATGATCAATCTTTCTATACTTTCAAATATCCTAAATAACACTGAGTTAATAGTTTGTTTTTGACACACGTTTTGTTTTTTTTTTTTTCTTTTTGGCTGTCAAGTTGATTTCAAATTAATGCTAACAGTGACAAAAGACAAAGTCAAAAAAACTGCACATGCTCAACAATAGCCGGATGTATTTGGATATAATGTATGATATCTCCTCCCAAAAAAATGTATTAAGAAGCTGAACACACTGAAATGCTAACCCATGTCATCATCCGGAGACAAATCCAGCAGGTAGCCTTTCTCATGATTTTTTTTTTTTTTCCTGAAGGTATTTAATAAGCTTTAAGGTTTTTCTCGACGAGTTTCCTTCAGAAATCAGTTTCCTGATCTCCTTTAGCAGGCCCATATTGCTAGTCACTATTTTTTCGTTTTGTAGCATTTCTGTGACACTTTAGAATTGTGGGTAGTGTAGTTCACTTCGCCTACATAGCAGTTAAACAACATTTAAAACAAGGTTGATCTAAACTTGTGTATCACACAGCAGCTTATAAAATTATCTTTTGAGAGGTAGCTGGTGTTGAGTCTACCTTGGACAAGAAGAACTGGTTATGACACAAAGGCTTATTTAATCCACTGGGAGTAAATTAATGGGATTTCTACTTCCGCAAATACAGTGTTGCGTACTGTCGCTACCAATTCTTCCCAGAAACCCGATTTGTACTACACATGTGCGAAACATACGTCAACTTCTTTTCTTCATATTTCAATGTATTTTATGGCAGTTAGTTATTACTATTGCTACCTATCCAATCCGTACTGCGCAAGTGCAAATAAAAACTTTATTTAACCTACCGATCAATCTCAGTAATCAGCTGGCTATGTGACAGGCTAGCTAGATAGAAGCTCCAGGGCTAGTGCAGAGGCATCTGGCAGAGCTGTATTACACAGAACATAATTTTTTTGCCCCCTGCTTGCTGTGTTGACATGTAGTTACATTAAGACTGGTTTGTGCTCAAGTCCTTTTTTTTTCTGTGAAGCTCCGTTTTTAAAAGTTATTAGGGGGTTCATATTTTCTATGATTGACACCTGATACAGCCTATTGGCATACAGGGATTGCTGAAGCTCACCCGGGGGATACGCTGTTTGAGCTGAGCATCATCACAGAGACTCTCGGTGACTCCCCGCCGTATGCGCACGGAGGCGGAACAGAGTTGTCCATAGTATATACAGTCTATGGCCACAACCCAGTCAAAATTTGGTTCTCTGATTTTTCTAAGCATCAAGGGGGGATTTATTTCATTCATTTTTTAAATTAAATTTACAAGAAGCCTACACATTATGGATGATGAATTTCAGCGTTTAAATCTCAACAATGAAATATTGACATTTATTCCAGCCTTTTATAACTACGTTGCAATTTTACAATGAAGTTGTAGTAGGAACCTTTAATCGTGAAACTGGGCCCCATTTCATTACTTTCTGGCATACTGCTTCATTTGGGGGAAGCACTCTGTTCAGGAGAAAAGCGTGTGGCTGTTACAAACTGAAGAATCCATTCTGACTGATGCGAGCTCGCTGATGCTGAAGCTGTTGAACAAGCGTCGAAGCTGTTACAAACCTATAATATAGAATAGAACATACATACAAAAATAAATAAATTCCAAACAATAAGTCCTCTTTTGTTCAGATGTACATCTTGTGGGGCCTTTATGGTGCTCAAACTCCTTGCTCTGGACTTTGTTATACAGCTTGCGGTACCGACATGCCGCAGGCGCGGCGTAAGTCAGGTCCGCTGCGCTGACAAGGCGTGTCCAAGCACATTTTGGTATTTTGGTGAGCAGCGCAGCCCGGCGTAAGTATACCCCCACCCTAACTCAGCTCCTCCCAGCGGCTTAAGTCGTAGACGGGGAGGAGAGAGGGCGTGGAGTGGGTTTAACACAGCTGAGTCCAATTTGCACCAATCAAATAACCTCCTCTCCTCGCCTTTAAGTCCGCCGTCGGCGAGGCCTATTGGCATTTTCGTGAAGCAGACTTGCAGATGGCGGAAGAAACAAGTGCGAGACAATTGAACTTCTCCCAGGAGGAAACTGATGTTCTGGTCCGGGAGGTCCAGTCTCGCAGTGGCCGGATATACGGTCACGCGAACAGACCTCCACGGGCTGATGATGCAAAAGCAGCCTGGGAGGAGGTAAGTACTGCTGTCAACCAAGTTTGCCCAGACGTGCTGAGAACTGCTGCGCAATGCAAAAAGTGGTTCAATGATGTTAGATGACGGGCTAAACTGAAATTATCCCAACACCGTCGCCAGACGGCAACGACCGGAGGCGGCCCCTCACTGAGTGTGGTGCTGAGCCCTGCCGAGGACGTGGCGTCCTCCACACTCCCCAAAATCAGTATTGAGGGGTTTGGTGTCTCTGAGGTTGGACTCATGGGTAAGACAAACATTCTTTTCCACAAATAAAGACACTAATATCATGTATATTTAACCACGTGTTACAAAGGTGTGTTGTGTGCACAGGTGATCTGAAAAAATGCCATGGGTAATGGGATTGAAATCGGAACCACCTGTGCGTAAAGACGGATCAAACAAAGCCTGATTGTATTTTCTCCCCCTTTCCGCTAATGTTTGCATGTGAAATGAACTTGGCTCACACAATTTATAACTTCTTTATTCTAAATTAAAGTACTGTTAACATTTAAAAAAAATGAATCACTGTGATTTACTAAAATAAAATTTCTGGTCAGCCTCGGCAGAATTGCCGCCGTCGCGGCAGCAGCAGCACCACACAAGAGAGGAGGAGGAGGAGGAAGAGCAGCAGCAGGTGGTCAGGGAGGAGAAGAAGGAGGGAGAGGAGGACGAAGACAACGACGAGGAGGACCAGGGGGAGCCGGAGCCGGTGCGGGAGACACAGGAGGGGGCAAGACACAGACACAAGCCGGCAACACGGGGTCGGAGACCCAGCGGGCTGGTTTTCACATGTTGGAGAGGGAGCTGGGGTCGATGGGGGCGCTGCTTGGGTCGCTGGAGGCCCAGGTGAAGTCGCTACAGGAGGTCCTCCAGGCCAGCCTGCTCCCCCTAGCCTCTGGCGTTGCCACACTAGAGTGACTGGTCCAGGTAGCCGAAAGGCTGCTGCCATCAGCACAATCATCCGCCCCCGCCTGTCCCGCGTGGCCGCTGAGGCCGCGCACAAGAGGGGGGCGGCCCCCTGGGTTGACGGACCGAGCGCAGTGTCCAGACCCAAGAGGAGGAGGAAGAAGAAGAAGAAGGGGGGTTGGGAGGGGAGAACAATAAAACCCTTGTTAACGCAATCATGTTTGACTATTTATTGGATGTTTTAATGTGGATAATTACAAATCAAGTATATAAATGAATGAAAGCAAATACTCACATTCAAAGGCAGAGCTGTGCTGTGAGGCAGTCCCTCCTCTCCTGTGTGCTCTGCTGCTCTCCCTGCTGACATGGCATATGCAATTCGGCCTCTCTCTGTCTAATGTCCAGTAATGTGTCCTCGGCGAGGTCATAGTGGCATCCATGGCGTATAGCTATGTTGTGTAAAACACAACATGCCACAAAGAATGCACCGACACTCTGCGGGCTGTATGTTAATGAACCACCTGACCGGTCCAGACATCTGAAACGCATTTTGAGGATTCCAAAAGTACGTTCAATGACTGACCTAGCACTACTGAAGACACTGATAAAAACACGTTGCTGTCTTGTTGAAGGTGTAATGTATGGCGTCATAAACCACGTTTTCAGTGGATAGCCGTTATCACCTAGCAGCCACCCATCCAGAGGGGTGTCCCCCTGAAAGACTGTAGGGATGATAGAATTCGCCAGGATGAATGAATCATGTGCAGACCCGGGGTAATTAGCGTACACGTTTGTCACCAGGCAATTTGAGTCACAAATCACCTGGATATTGATGGAGTGGACTCTCTTACGATTCACATAAATGAGGGCTTGGGTCTCTGGTGCGCGCAACTGCACATGTGTGCAGTCAATTGCTCCAAGGACCCCAGGGAATCCATATTTCAACAAGAACCCTCGCTTCGTTTCCAGCTGGCTTGCAGGTGATGATGGGAAAATTATGTGCTCATTTGCGTGTCGGACGAGACTGGTGGACACTTTATGTATGGCCAAACTGACAGCGGCCTGACTTATCCCTACCACCAAGGCCACGGTATGCTGGAAAGACCCGGTGGCGAAGAAAGTCAGAGCCGCTGTCACCCTCACAGCAACTGGGAGAGCGCATGGGCCACCGGGGTCTGCATCTGAGGCCACAATGCGTGTTATCGCGTGGACCACCTCACAGGACAGGTGTAATTTGTTCCTGTGTCAAGGAAAATAGTAGATTGTTAAAAGGCAGTTGCATTGAACACGGTGTTGGAGGTGTTATCCATGTGGCCCACCTGCATTCCTGCTCTGTTAAGGTTAAATATGATGCCCTGTGATGAATCACCCTCGCCCTGTAATTTCTCCTCCTCCACCTCCTTGCAATTATGTACTTCATCTTTGTAGATAATGTTAAGCATGGAAATTATTACATTTGTAGCAATGTGAGATCACATGCTGCAGGTAAATCTTGAGAACAACGGTCATAACTTACTTTGCTTCAGTGTGTGTTGATTTTTTCTGAGTGTTCTGAGATGACATGCCAAATATATTCTCTCTCTGTGATGACGAAGCTGTTTGTGGTTGGTAGAGAGACGTGAAGTAGTTAGTTTGCATCAGAGTTTCAGCTATGTTAGTCGGTCAGGTCGCGTGGCAATTAGGCGTGCCAAACGCGCTCCTAAGATATACATCAAAATATACTGATGTACTGTAGAGCTAAATGTATGTGCTGCATATATTTAAATCCCACATGACAAAGATGAGTTGTGCACACAGATCACACCATAAATTCCAATAATGGCATTAAAATCGCAACCATCTGTGTGTAATGACGCATCGCGCTCCTTGGCCTGGCTCTCTCTTTCATAGATGTTGGCATATGAAATAAATTTGGTCACAAAACTAAATATTATAATATTTGTATGTAGGCTTAAAGTAAATAACTCATCTGATCACTGAAACAAATCACCCGTTCAGCCGCTGCAGCAGCAGCTGCTGCAGGACAGAGAGAGGACACAGACACATGTCCAGGTTTAGCTGCGCGATTAGAAAGAGGAAGAGGAAGAAAGAAAAGGAGGGAGACAAATTAAATATCTTGTTCACTTCATCATGTGTGTTTATTTACTAGATATTTAATTTAATTTAATGCTGTTTCAGCTGTGTTGATTCGGTCAGGTTGTGTGTCCAAACGCGAACATCAGATAAGATATAGATCAGAATATATCGATATAGATCTAAATGTATGTGCTGACTCAGATTATTAGTTGTTGTTGATTATTTATTGCACTGAAATGTGCCTGACACTGTGGAAACCTGCCGGTGAGGCATCAGTGATGTATGCCGATACGCCGCCGGTCTACCAAAATACTACTAGACCAGCTGTGCTCCGCCTGCGCTGAAATCTGACCAGGTTTGAATCGGCGAGCTTTCAGCGCACTTTACACACCAGTGGCGAGCACGAAAATGTCACTGCGCCCGCTGATTCTGTCGACACCTCCCCCTGCCACGCCACCACGCCCAGCTTGGCGGATCTCGGTTCGCCTCCGTGCGCCTCAGTCCACGAAAATACCAAACTGGCTGTACGCCGGGCTGCGCCAGACGAAAATACAACTGCGCGGGGCTTGCCGCCCTCCGTCGCCTCACTGGCGTACACGAAAATAGAGCCCTCTGTCTCAAATATCTGTTGCACTTATTGATTTATTTTATCTGTAAACTTTCCAAGCTGATTCATCAGTCAACAACACCACTATGCAGGCTTTTTCAAAACAACGGTGCTTCCAATTGAATCAGATATAATAAAGATAAACACTTTAGATAATTAGAAAAGAGGCCCAGTCAACATAAAAGTAAATAGCATTGGTGCTACTGTAGATGCCAACAGACTACCATGCAGACACTGGTGACTATAGGTGTGCAATATGATCAAAATGTCACATCCTACAACCTCTTCTATACACCAGCACGACCGTTTACAAGCAGAGAAAAGCTAATGTTAACATCAGGCTAATATAAGCTACAAAAGTAGCTAAGCTGGGGAACATGACATTTTTTCAGATAATAAAAAAATCCACCAAAGCAAAACAAATAATTACCCTTCTAACAGAAACATAGCAACCGCTGTGTTGTCTCCACCGCTCAAAGACTACCCCGGTGTTGACTCTGGTTTGTCCTCTTGCTTAATCCAGAGCCTTCTTCATCGCAGCCCTTTCTACCTCCATCTTTCTCTTCTTTGGCTGTGTGAAACTTGTTTTTAGGCTGTTTTTTCTCTGCCTTTGTAAAATGGTCACATATTCTCCAGCTAACACGGTATCCAGACAGAGGAGCGTGCTTGAGTTCTTTTCGTTTCTCTTTCTAAATACATAATGAATTGACTACTCTCAGGGTGAAAGGACCATTCCATCCACTATGACAAAAGGTGTCTGTAAACAACACTGTCTACCCTGCCTTTAATTTTAAAACTTTGAAAACCACACGTCTACATCACCTGAAAACCATGGCAAAACTAAGATACTAAGATAAGCACAGGCAAATTCCCAGTGTTTCCGTTAACAGAGTTACCACATTAACTAAGAATTGTCAGCTAAGTGGTTAAGTGTCCTAACAAAAGCTTTTTTTTTTTTTAAGCCTTCATATGTCAAAGTAATTATGATATTCTGATAATATACTGAACTGAGTGTTTGACTGAAAGTTACCATTTAACATGGTCACCCTTCTTACTGCAAAATCAGAATGTCACTCAAGTGATATTGCTAAAATTTAGGGGAGAATCCAAACTGAGACAGGTAACTTAAAGTGGCACTGGGCCTTTCTTGCACTCCAGGTGGGCTGTTCTGTAAGGGTAGGACCTCGTGCTAAAACTATGACTAAACTGCTTTAAACTGATTCCTATTGAGACATGGTTGCAAACTTGCGACAGGAAAATAAAGTTCCATCAGACTCAAATGGAATGTGCCCCAAAAAAGATGCATCAAAGATAATTGGGTTAAAGTTGTGCTTTTGCTTTGAACATTTACTCAAAAAGTCTTAAAAGTATGCTGCACTTATTGTCTGTACATAAATCTAACAAGGTAATACTACTTATTACTACAGACCTGTGGTTAACAATACACAGATATTTAATTTTAACCATGCAGAGATACAAGTGACTCAATTTTTTTTTTTAAATCAACGACTACCCTGTTCCTTTATTTTAACTTTGTTTGTGTTACGATTTCTGTATTTTAAGTTACTTATGTAATCACACCTCCTAGATCAGAGTAATGCACATTTCATGTGACAGATTTCTACCAATCCTCAATTTTTATTTCTGTTCCAGCCCCAGGTGCTGCTGAAATGGCTCCCACTGCAAAGACCAGATTTCAGATGCAGAAACATGAATTGGAACTGGCCAAACAAAATATAGCCTCACAGGATGACAAAATATTGGAGCTAACAAAGGAGAGAGATTTATCAAGGGCGTAACTGTCTCAGTGTAACTCAATAATTACTCTTATGTACCAATAAACATATGTGTAAGATGTAATTAAATGCAGTAGATGTATACATTACATACATTCTGTCCTTAACAGCAAGAACAACTTATAGTTAGCTGCTTGTCTTGTTTCACAATCTGCATGTTTCCTATCTAATACGGGCAATATTTCATTATGATGTCTTCATGCAGTGTCAAAAACCCCCAACAGAAGACATGATGAGCCACCCTCTGAATCTTCTGTCATTTCCTCATCCAATTCATCTGTGGAGTCAAGGAGTAACTCGTCTGACTGCTCTTCAGACTCCATAACCAACTCATCCACATCTTCAGAAGATGACATGAAGAAGAAGAGGAAAATGAAGATGAAAGAGAAAATGAAGAAAACGAAAAAGACGATGAAACAAACAAGAGGGATGCAGAGCTGTGTTTCAAGAGGTAGTTCATTAGCTTACAGAAACTATTAGTGAACTACTTCTCCAGGGGTCCGTTTCACGTAGGTGGTTCAACAAACTCTGAGTCAAATCCTTAACTCTGCACGTTTTTAAAAGAAAGTGCAATACAGCAGCAGCTGCAAAGGAGAGGGAGAGGGCATGGGAGGAAATTGCTGCTCGCGTCAATGCGTAAGTTTAAATCTAGTCTTGTGCAATCACAATGACAGATTGTTGCAGGGGAAACTGCTTGCATGGAGCCAATTAATTCATTTTATGTAGGTGCAATCCAGTGGGACAAAAGTGCACTTGGCAGCAGCTGAAAATTAAATATAAAAACATTGTGCAAACAGGTGAGACATCTGCATTTTGGACATTCCGCCCACTGCTGCTGCGGCCGCTGGAGGAGAATCACGGTCGGCCCATGCATATAGGCGAACATGCAAGTGCAGCCTGCAGCCAGCCAGTGACTGATTTGTCACATTTTGGACATTAGGGGCGGCGCCGCTGCGGCCAATGTTTTATTAGCTGTGCTGCCCGTTGCACACATTACAATTTGCCGCTCTAATCAGCTGCCTTGTTCGCCTATGTGCAGGAGCCGGCCATGAGTGTGTGGCTGAAAGAGGGCGGAGACAGAGAAAAACTCTGGGTTTACTGAGGAAAACCTGGTCCCGACCAGGGGCCTGTTCTACGAAGCAGGATTACTGCTTAGCGAGGTAACTTCGAGGGTAAGTTTGGGGTTTCCTGTTCTACGACGCGGGTTCACGTCTTAGCGAGGTGAGTCTCCATGGCAACATACGCTGAACGGCTAACCTGCTCCGGGGCAGGTTAAGTTCCAGATTGAACTCACCGAGTATAAAAACCCCGCCCACTGACCAATGAGCTCTCTCGAAAAACGGCTTGTCCGTTCTCGGAGGATCCTGTAGACCTTGGTGCTCTCATTGTACGAGGAGGAGCACTCCGGCGCGCGAGAGTTTACAGGGATTGCACGGACCCACTTACTTTTCCGGATGACCACCTTTATGAAAGGCTCATATGGCCGACATATCACACAAAAAATGTAAACACGATAGGAATGAACAAATGAGTGAATTCATCTTGGAAATGAATGGGCATGAGCTGCATGGGCTGCGTGATCACAGACAACATCTCGGTACTATTTCTCGGTACTACTGTTCAGGACTGCTTACTTGTGCTTCCTACCCACTGTAATAACGGTTGTTCTAGCCCACATGCAACATTTTTGTTCTCATTCATGAAACGCTTAAATCGGGGACATTTTCGGGGACAGATTTAGCTGGGGACAGATCATCCAATTCGGGGACTGTCACCTTAGTTAAAAGCGCATGTTGAACAGTGCTTTTTCAGGGTGATAATGACATCAAAGATGCATTTTCTGCCAGCATTCCCTCCATGCTTTTGCAGCGGCGACGGTGTTGCTTTTGAGGTTTATGGTAGCTTTGAATTCTTCATACTTTCTCATGATCGTCTCCTGCTCCTCGTTTGTAAAGTACGCAGTCCTTGACTCTCCAGCCTGCTCTGACGCTCCAGACTGATCCATGTTCGCGATCGGTCAGATGCGGCGGGCTCCGCCTTATATGTGTGCACGCGCTCATAGCAAAGCTGGATCCACTTATGAGGTTGATAACCAGCATCGTAAAACCGCTTAGCGAGACCACTGGCTACCGCGCTAAGTTGAGCGAGGTAGCTCCAAGGCTACCTCGCTAGGTTGAACTTGCTTCGTAGAACAGGCCCCAGGTTAGGTTCACGGAGTCTGTTACTGTGGTAACTCACTGCGAGGTTGAGTTACCTCTCTTTGTGAAACAGGTTAGAGTTACCCCTCTCTTTCTGGTTTAACTGACCCTCCTTTGTGAAACGGAAAACTCAGAGTTTCCCTGATTTCAGGGTTAACAGACTCTGAGTTTCCATTAAACCTGCTACGTGAAACGGACCTCAGGTGTATTTGCTTGACAACTATGTGACCAAGAAAAGACCATCTGGCCACTTACAATTTGCTACTTATGTTTAACACTTGTTACGCCCCACCTGACGGCGGCCCTATAGGGCTAACGACAATCCTCAACTTTTGACCCATTAAATTAACAAACACCTTCAAATGTTTAACATGTGATTTATTGTGACAAAATAACAAAATAGCAAACTAGACACAAAGCACCCACAACACAAATGAGAGGCAGCAGGGCAGCAGTTCCCCACCAAATTGCCTCTCCAGACTGCAGGCAGCTCTGGGCTTTTAGACTCCCAGCACCAGGTGAGTCTGATTGGCACTCAAGTGATTTCACCTGGGCAGCTGTGGGTAGACAAAAGGGGAAAAACACATGCAAAACAAACACACAGCCGTAACACCCCCACCCTTAAAACAATGAATAAATCATTTGTACTGCAAAAATAAACACCACAATTGCACACCATAAATCCAAAATAATACAAATATTTATTCATTGAATTAAAGTGCATTGTGTCAACTATATTAACACAAGAAACTAACTAAATGGGTGTTACTCACCAAGGCTGTGTGTTACAAAACACACACCACTGCACAAGCTCAAAAAAAAAAAAACTTCACTATTTACCAAAACTGAAGACAACCACTGCTGACAAAAAGGTGCAAAATGGGTCGTGAGGAACACAAAATCTTAATTAGGGCCAAGGAAGATGCTGCAACAAATTCAAAAGCAGCCATCACAAAAGCAGCCAATTAAGTGGGTGCCACTCCCACAAAGCAAAATGGCTACTACCATGAGGTTAACACACACACACACACACACACACACAAAGAGCAAAACACTAAATTTGCCAATACCACACACAGTAACAGATATTCAACACTAAAGGGGAGTGAGCAGTCACACACAAACGGATCAACAAAAGTTGTAGAACTACAACACTGCTGTCAGTCACACACAGCACACAAAGATCCAACAAAAGGTGACTGCCACCACCACCACAACACAAATGGACACAAGTCTTCAAAAGACACACGAATTACTGTGATAAGGTAAGCAACAAGCCAAATGAAAGGAACATACAATAAGGTATACGAAGCAGTAACACAAGTGACCCACCAAATGTGGACTGCAAACCACTACACAAAATGGTCACATAGTAGTCACCACTACACAACAATTGCCACTTTACACCTAAGATGCAACTCACACGTGACCCACCAAATGTGGAGAGCAGTAAACACCAACAAATGGTCACACAACACAAGTTACTGCGCACACAAAATCCTAATTGTTATCACACAGAGTGACCAAGCAAGAATGGGTAGCCCTCTGAAACACACACAAAAACAGTACTATAGTACAAAACAATTTAAAATGAGTCACCCCTACCCCTACCTGCTTAACAAGATGTCTGACTTACCTAACTAATCTTCAGTGGCTTGCCGAGCTCGAGGCATCACCCAAGTGTGCTCCCTCCTCAGGATTACCACCAAAAATAAGAAAGGCAAAATAAAAAAGTGGCAAGCTCTTCCCTGCCCGGCGACTAAATAATCAGGGTGCTCAGAAGTTACAAATAAAAGCAACTACTAATGATAGTGACAGAAACAGA
The DNA here is from genome assembly GCA_962446985.1 of Xyrichtys novacula. Classification (NCBI taxonomy): domain Eukaryota; kingdom Metazoa; phylum Chordata; class Actinopteri; order Labriformes; family Labridae; genus Xyrichtys; species Xyrichtys novacula. Next base: position 34,895,996 of record OY660868.1, read on the forward strand.
ACAAACCCAAACTATGGTCACTAGTTATGAAAGGAAAAAACAAACAAGCAACTACTTCAAAAAAAACCTCATGGATGTTTCGATCCCGGACGAGCCCCCATTTGTTACGCCCCACCTGACGGCAGCCCTATGGGGCTAACAACCAGGGCCGGGTCTAGAAAATGATGACTAGGGGTGCATCTCAGGTCAGAGGGGGTGCACATGCCTGGCACGTTATTCAACACTAAATTATGCATTTTCCCGTCATTTCAAGCGGAATGAAACTAGTCAAACAAGAATATTTAAAATGTCTTTCATATGCTTTATTGTAGCAAAATTGTTGTAGAAAAAGGAAATGGTTTCTTACCCTGAATATTTAACATAGAAATTCAAACTATTTTTAACTATACAGCTCAAAACCATCACTAAACATGACAGTCATTTCAAGTGGAATTCTACCAGTCAAAAAAGAATATTTTAAAGGGGACCTGCCACCAAAATTTCATACCCATTTTTATCATTTTTTCATAATCCTTGATGTCCTCTGATCATGTTTACAACATAATTTTAGCTGAAAAGTTATTTGATGGTTTGTTTTAGTATGCCTAAAAAACCTTACAGGAAAACCAATTGGTTTTGGTTCATTAACATTAATGGTAATGAGCTTTGCTCTGATTGGATCGCTGCTGTGAAGCCTGCTGTGCTCTGATTGGCTCAGCAGTGGAGGTTCGGATTTCGGTTTATCCATTGTTATTATGCTAATGCTGATAGCATATGCTAATGTGTGCTAAAGTAAGGTGCCCAGATGTCTGTAATGATATCCGGGGATATTCGGTGCGGCGGCGGCAATGCAGGGGCTGCAGGGGCTGCGTGATCACAGAGAAAGTCTCTGTACTATTTAGTAGCAGCGCATGCCCCTTGTAATAACCCCCATAAGAACTGTTGCTCAGGACTGCTTACTTGTGCTTCCTACCTATTCGGCTACTGTAATAACCGGTGTTCGAGCCCACACGCAACATTTTTGCTCTCATTCATGAAACGCTTAAATCAGGGACATTTTTGGGGACAGCTTTTGCCGGGGACAGGTCATCCAATACGGGGACTGTCCCTGGAAATCGGGGACGTCTGGTCACCTTATGCTAAAGGCTAAAAACGGCAGGTATTAAACCATATATTTTAGACCCCGAGTCTGAAGAGGAGGTGGAAGTTGAGGAAGAAGTCGGAGATCTCCAGCGGAGATCTCTCATTCATTCTGTCCAGCTTTAAGTTCATTTTCCCGGCAGTGAACCCAAGGAAGGCAGATGAGTGACGTGCACTGACGCGCGCGCACTTCTCCCTCTTTCCAACTGAGCATGCAGCCACATAAACTGAGGGTGCAATGCATGCTTATGCACCCCCGTAGAACCGGGCCTGCTAACAACAATCCTCAACTTTTGACCCATTAAATTAACAAACACTTTCAAATGTTTAACACGTGATTTATTGTGACAAAATAACAAAATAGCAAACTAGACACAAAGCACCCACGACACAAATGAGAGGCAGCAGGGCAGCAGTTCCCACCAAATGCCTTTCCAGACTGCAGGCAGCTCTGGGCTTTTAGACTCCCAGCACCAGGTGAGTCTGATTGGCACTCAAGTGATTTCACCTGGGCAGCTATGGAGAGACAAAAGGGGAAAAACACATGCAAAACAAACACACAGCCGTAACACACTCAGTAGAGCTGAAGCCCAGACCTATTAATTTTCAATCTCTGCAAATGATGTGTTTACATAACTTGTTACCCGCAGAAAATCAGAGACATTAAGATACACAGCAAGTTTATGACACTTCAACCTCTTACACAGCAAACAGGACACTATCTTAAACCATTAAACACTGGAGCTCTTGCTTGAACTTTACTTTATTGATGTTTACCTTTCATTATTGTAAAATCTATCCCCTTACACTGCTGTAGGATGAAAGTCTACAAAAGCATGGGCAGCTTTATGTGTCTTTTATGTGATTGAAATGAGTTGACATAAAAAAATAGATTTTATGTCTTGGTTTTTCAATATTCAGTGTAAATGAAAAGCCACTAAAAAGCTAAGTCAGTTTATTTATATTTGTTTTAATTTATTACATTTTCATTGAGAGCTTGTTGCTTTAAGTGGTAGTGTAGCGAGTGCATCACTTTCAACAACTGTCTTTAGTTTAAAAATAAACTGGTAAAAACTCTTAGGGCCTGATGTACTAAGATCCCAAGTAGCGAGCGCTAAATTGCATGTGCAAACTAAAAAACTGCACGTGCTATTAGTGGGCATGTTGCAGGTGATCTACTATCATTGTGTGCGCAATTGATAACGGGTGCAAAAGTTATTAGCCATCACCATGGAGAGCAGAGTGTTTGAAGCCTTGGAGTTGCACATATCCTATTGGGGAACTGCATAAAGGCAAGGCAAGTTTATTTGTATAGCACAATTCATACACAAGACAATTCAAAGTGCTTTTGTAGATACAAGAAGATATACTAGAAATCAAAAAAGGGATTAAAACGATTTAAAATCAATAAGACAAACAGATAATTTTTTTTGTCTGTTCCGTGTTTGACCTTATTATTTATGAAAATCGTAATTTCCTGGAAAAACAAAATAAATCACAAGCTTTTGGACAAGGATCATGGTGCGTATCATGGCACTTCTGCCTCCTTCTCCCCATAATGACCGTGCGTAATGCTGTGTCAGTTTGCACGTGCCTTTCAAACGTATCCAAGACGAGGTCCAGGCCCTAAAGAGGTCTGAAAAATTACTGCCTCTGGGTAAGGGTAATTTTTAAGTAACCTAGAGATAGTTCATGTTGAGTTAGGGGTTACATTTTACTTGGTTCGTTAAACTTTTGAAAGGTCATGTATTTATTTTCTGTTTTCAGTGCATTTTCTAAATAGTTGTTTCTTTGATGTCAAAACAATATATTAATTTTAACACATTGTTCACGTTTTGGACTACATTTGAAAAAAAAATTCACATGTATATAATCTCGGTACTAATTTTAATTGTTTGAAAAGGCCTATTAGACCAAACTTTTTTTGGAAGAGCTGTTTGAGCTTATCACTAAGTGCTGTGTTTACACATGTATTTTTCACAGTATTTATTACTGATGAAAAAGGAAACATTATACTTATCTTTTGTCCTACTTTTACACTTAAGATCGACTTTCTGCTTTCATGAGGGGGTCCCGCTTTCTGCGGGTGCACATACTTATCACAGTACCCACACATTTTTTAACTCTTAATAAGCCCATGAAACAGTATTTATTAATCTTTATAAGCAGTGTTCCTACTTTAAATCCATTAGTATATAAGTATATAAACAGTTAATAAGTTTCTAATAAGTATATATAAGTGTCTAATAAGATATAAAGGTATTCATTGTGCCTCTATTAACACTTATTTAGACTTATTTGTGTTAACAAGAATCTAATAAGGTCTTATAATGTCTTATAAGTGACTTATTACATATTAATTTCGACTAATTACAACCATCTTTATGTAAAGTGTTACAACTATTTGCCTTTTCTTAAGCTGCCAAGCCATTGGCCACTATTTATTATTTATTAAGCTTTCACTAAAAGCCCCCCCCCCCCCCCCCCACACACACACACACACACACACACACACACACACACACACACATTGTTTTCAAAGAACATTCAGTTTTCACCATTGATTTGATGGTGATTATTAACAGAGATAATATCACATGACATACAGTCTATAAATTTGTGGAGGCACTGAGTAGGTTGTTGATTCACGGTCACAGAGTCAATCAGTTCTTGAACTGTGTAATGAAACTGGTTGTGAGGCTGTGAGGGGCCTGACATGTATTGACATTTAACAGAGCCGCTCAATAAAGTGCTCTGCTTCTGACACAGAGAGGAAAGTGGGTGGGACATGTGAGAACTATCTCACTATCTCACAGTGTAAACGTAGGGGGTAATCTGGAGAGTCTGTGGACAGTAGCAGGACGAAGATTTACAGGAGCTGGCTGAGACTCCCTCAACCTACCTGCTGATGTGTGTTATTACAAGGTGTTTTATCAGGCTCTGACCCATACAGGGTGATCGCTTTAGCAGCACAATCCTGCTTCATTTCAAATCAGGAAAGGCCATGACATTACACACACACACACACAAACACAAACACACACACACAAACACACATCTCATCCTTCCTATAGTAGAGAAGAGGAGGCAGTTAATGGAATAGTGTTCATTATTGCCTGTCATCAGCGCTTCTTTCACCAACTCTCTGTAAACCTTAGTTTGAGAGCGAGCATGAGCGAGTCCCTACTCCTGGAAAAGACTGAAGCGCTTTACGAGGCAAATAAAACAATCACCATACTCAAACTCCGTATTCAAAAACTGTCAAAATCCAATCTACTCACAACCTGTACGGATGTGGCCCACCAGCAATCCCTCCACCTGTTTTCCCTCCAAGCAACCCTCCAGGACACGCTACCCTGGGAGCCTCACAGCCCGAGGACCTTGTCCTGACCGCCATCCACCACAGCACCCAACCAGGACTCAACCTGGACCAAAGTGACCACCCGAGGTATGAAAACCACCAACACCATCCCCTGGAACCCGGCCGGGCCTACCTCAAGCTCCACACCGAGCAATCCACTGACCCGGTCCAAGGTCCTCGCCGGCGGCAGGACAAAACCCTCCAGCGATGCCTCTACAGTCCAGTTGTCCCTCTCTAACCACTTCGAGGCCCTTGAGCATTCTCCCAAGCCGGCCAACACCAGCATGAACCAGTCCCCTCTCGGTGGTGACGTGGTAGCCATCTGTCATCTTCTTCTTCCACTACCCCACCTGGAAACAGCGTCCCCCAGAGCCCCCCCTCCGGAACCCTCGCCCTCACCACCCCCAACACCGGCTCCCCTAACAGGCCCCAACTGGTACTGCACACCCTCGCCCCCACTACAGCAAACTCCCCCCTCCTGGTCCAAACAGCGACTGCACCCTCCAACCACAGAGTCTCCCTGCCAATCTGCCATCTCACCAGGATCTCGCCACAGCCTCTTTATACAAACAATTACAACTACTGGACCCTCCCGTTAAAATCCCATGCATGCAAAACAAAGGACAAGAAATCAAATAAACCTCCACTGCCTTCCCCCTGCCTCACTGCCCACCCCACAGCCCCCCTCCCCTGAAGATGGCCCTTCAAAACATCCACTCCCTCAAAAACAAAGGACATATCCTGGCTGACTTCATAACAGACAATAACCTGCGCTTCCTCTGTCTAACTGAAACCTGGCACAACCATCTCAACCTCTTTCCACTCAACCAAGCCACGCCCCCGGTTACTCCTACCTGCACCAACCCCGCCTCACTGGACGAAGCGGTGGTGTCGCAGTCATCCACAAACAAACCCTCAAGACCACCCCCGTCCCCACCCTGTCCGTCCACTCATTTGAAGATATTTCCGTCAAACTCCCCAGCCCCACCCTTCTGGTCATTGTAACCGTCTACTGCCCTCCAAAGCCCCACCCATCATTCCTCTCTGATTTCTCTGACTTTGTCACCCACCTAAGTACCATCTCATCCTCTGTCCTGCTGCTTGGAGACTTCAGCTTTCACATCGACAACCCCACCTGGAAACAAGCCTCCGATTTCCCTGATCTGCTCGACACCCTCAACCTCACCCAGCATGTACACTCCCCCACCCACTCCCACAGCCACATCCTCGACCTCATCTGTTCCACTGGCATGCCCATCCACCATCTCTCCACCATCAACCTCTATATATCTGACCACCTGGCTGTCACTTTCAACGTCGACCCCCCCCCCCCTCTTCACAGTGAAAAACGACTAATTTCCTTCAGAAACCTCAGATCCATCTTTCCTCAGGACCTCTCCACTTCCCTATCTGCCACCCTGACTGCATTCCCTCCCCCACCATCTGCTAAACTTCCTGACCTACTCAACTACTACAATAACACTCTATCCTCCTGCCTGGACCAGTTCGCACCCCTCAAAACAAGAACAGTTTCATTTAGACACTCTGCCCCCTGGTTTACCTCAGAACTGCACAAAATGAAATCACACAAACCCCAACTGGAACATCTCTACTGCAAAACCGGCCTCACAGTCCATCTCCAAGCCTACACCGACCATCTCCACCTGTACAGAACAGCCCTCAACTCCGCCCATTCTTCCTTTTACTCCAACCTCATCCACTCCGGCTCCAGTAACCGAAAGGCTCTTTTCTCCACAGTCAAAAAACTGCTCCACCCCATAGACAGTACCTCCATCACCTTCACCCCGGAAAAGTGCAACTCATTCCTCTCCTCTTTTCAATCCAAAATCAACACAATCTACAACTCCCTTTCCCCACCCTCCATTCCCAGCTCCTCCCCTCATCCCTTCAGCACTCTCTTGCTTCTCACCTGTTTCTTAAACTGACGTGACCAACATCATCTGCTCCATGTCATCATCCACCTGCCTGGATCCCATCCCATCCTCCCTCATCAAGCACTGCCTCCCCGTCATCTCTCCCATCATCACACAGATCATCAACTCCTCCCTCAACCCCACCACTGTTCCCCCTTCACTCAAACTGGCCGCTGTCACCCCCATCCTCAAAAAACCTGGACTCAACCCTGACGACATCAACAACTTCCGGCCCATCTGCAACCTCCCTTTCCTGTCAAAAATCCTTGAACGTGTCATTGCATCACAAATCAAAGCCCACCTCAACAATAACAATCTTTACAGTTTCAATCAGGATTCCACACCCAACACAGCACTGAAACTGCCCTCGTCAAAGTCACCAATGACCTCCTCATTTCTGCTGACTCCGGCCAACTCTCCATCCTCATCCTCCTTGACCTCTCCGCCGCTTTCGACACCATCGACCATGCCATCCTCCTGTCCCGCCTACACTCCCTCCTCATTATCACAGACACCGCTCTTAAGTGAATCCACTCATATCTCACAGACCGGAATCACTTCATCCACATCAGCAACTGCTCCTCCACAACTGCCCCTGTGCCCCAAGGTGTCCCTGGGCTCGGTGCTCTGTCCCCTCCTCTTCATCATCTACCTCCTCCCTCTTGGCCACATCCTCCGTCAACACAATCTCCACTTCCACTGCTATGCTGATGACATTCAATTATACATCTCTTCCACATCCATCACCCCCAAGACCCACGCTCCCTCTCAAACTGCCTCTCTGATGTCAAACACTGGATGGACAGCAACCTTCTCAAGCTCAACTATGACAAAACAGATCTCCTCATCATTGGCCCAAACTCCCTCACCTCCACAGTCACAGACTTTCATCTCTCCATTGACAACTCCACCCTCTACCCCTCCTCCCACTGTCGCAACCTTGGTATTCTCTTCGACAGCAACCTCTCCTTCACCCAGCACGTAAAGCAAATCACCAAAACAGCCTACTACCACCTCAAAAACATTGCCCGCCTCCGCCCCTCCCTCTCCTACTCTGCAGCTGAAACCCTCATACATGCATTCATTTCATCCCATCAAGATTATTGTAACAGTCTCCTCCATGGCACTACCTCCTCTCTCCTCAATAAACTTCAGCTCATCCAGAACTCTGCCGCCCGCCTCCTCACCCATACATGCTCCTACCAACACATCACCCCCGTCCTCCAGAACCTTCACTGGCTCCCCATCCCCCAACGCATTCAGTACAAAATCCTCCTTCTCACCCACAAAGCACTCCACAACCAGGCCCCCCCCCCCCCCCCCCCCCCCCCCCGCACCCTCCGCTCCGCCAATGCCAACCTCCTCACAGTTCCCCCGACCAAGCACCGAACCTGGGGGGACAGAGCCTTCTCAGTCGCCGCCTCCACCCTCTGGAACTCACTCCCACTGGAACTCAGAAACTGCACTGACCTCACCAGATTTGAGACCCTACTCAGAACCCACCTCTTCTGCACTGCCTTTCATCCTCCATAGCCCCCCCCCCCCCTGTGTTTTATTGTTCTTGCTTCTATTCATGTACAGGGTCTTTGCTTCCTTGAAAAGCGCTTCACAAATAAAATGTATTATTATTATTATTATTATTATTATTATTATTATTATTAGTGAACCCAGCAGACCAGGTTCTTGAGTCAAGTGTGATACTTTGTCCCAGTCTTGCCTGATAGTGGATTTCAGCTGCTCAACAGTACAGGGTCTCTTTTGTCCTATTTTGGGTGTCATGATGCTCCGAATGTTTTCAATGAGGGACAAGTCAGGACTGCAGGTAAACCAGTGTCTCAGCAGGACTCTTCTCCTACAAATCCATGCTGTGTTAATCCTTGTAGTCAGAATGTTGTCTTGCTGAAATATGAAGGTCTTTCCTGAAAAAGTCTTTGTCTGGATGGAAGCAGATAAAATATTGATTCCTCGGACCACAGGGCACTTTCCCCTCCTTTGTATCGGGTTTAACTTTTATTTTTGGATGCTGTGTTTGAGTTGAGTTTGAGCCCATGCAGTGATTTCCACTCCAGAGTCCTGTCTGTCTTTAATGTAGTGCTGCCTGAGGGCCTGAAGATCAGGGCCATCCAGTCTTGGTTTTGGTCCTTGTCCAGAGATTTCTCCAGATCCTCTGAATTTCTTAATATTATGTTCTATAGATGATGAAATCCACTCATTTTTTCACACTCAGGAACATTATTTTGAAACTGTCTCTAGTTACTAACACACTCTTTCAAATCAGCTTCATTAGTGTTCTTGTGTCTTCAATGGTGTTGAAACTTGGTGAAGGCATTACATTTGAAATGAACCCACATTCTTTTTTTTTAATCAAAACAGTATTTTTTTTTTCTTTTTCAGTTTTAGCATCTGATGTGTTGTTTTTGCATTATTCATTTTAAATTTTTTTTTTGCTTGTTTCTTTGTTCTTTTTTTTTCAACACTATTCACAGCAGCCCACCTTTTTGAAGTTGGATTACTTTTAATCACAAGTTGAATCAAAATATTAATTAGTTTGGTGAATTGTTTAAGAAAAATCTTGCTTGTGTAGTTAGCATCAATCCACCAACCTTACCAGCTTCAGCAGACATTTCATTTGGATGTCATACTTGTTTGCATCCCACACACAGCTATCACTGTTACTGTAACAGTGTCTTTATGGAAAATAGAAAGTTTTCTAATTGGAGGTTTCACTGACAAAATTAGAAAACCCTAAAACACAAACATCCTCTTCCACAGGGGGCTCAAAGTCCACCTCATGCTGTGCCACAGCACAGTGATGGATGTTTCCCAGCAGTGGCAGCTGGTGAGAAAAATAATAGGTGGGGCTGAAGGTTTGGAAAACAGAGCCCTGTAGGGGGGTCTGGGGGTATCCTCCCCTGGGAGACTTTTTTATCGTTTTCAAAAGGTAAATGAAGCATTCTGGTGCTTTCGATTGATGTTGCGTAGGTGGAAGTAGGCAGTCCGGGTAATGTTATTGATGTGGGATTGAAAAGATAGTGTACTGTCCAGGATGACACCCAAGCTCTTGACTTGGGCGGAGGGTGAAACAGCGGAGTTGAGGATAGTGAGAGATAAGCTGTAGGTTTTGGATAAGGTGGATTTGGTGCCAATGAGGAATTTTGGGTAAACCAGTTTTTTGTTTCAGTGATGCAGTCAATAAGGGAGGTGGGTGGGAGAGAGGGAGAGGGTTTGGTGGTGAGATATAGCTAGGTGTCATCGGCATCACAGTGAAAATGGATGTTGTATTTACGGAAGATATTGCCAAGGGGAAGTAGGTAGATGATGAAGAGTAGGGGCCCCAGGACAGAGCCCTGGGGCACACCAGAGGTAACGGGGGAGGGGGTGGATTTGAGGGACTTGAGTTGGATGTATTGAGTGCGGCCAGAGAGGTATGATTTGAACCAGTTCAACGGGGTGTGGGTGATGCCAATGGTGGATAGCCGGTGGAGGAGGGTGGTGTGACAGATGGTATCAAAAGCTGCAGATAGGTCCAGGAGGATGAGGATGGTGAGGAGTCCAGAATCAGCTGCCATGAGAAGGTCCATTTTGATGAGTGCTGTTTCAGTGCTGTGGAGTGGGCGGAAACCGGACCGGAACTGTTCGTAGAGGTTATTGTGGGATAGGTGGGAATGGAGTTGAGAGGCAACTGTTCTTTCGAGGATTTTGAGGATGAAAGGTAGGTTGGATATGGGACGGAAGTTGTTGAAGTTGGAGGAGTCGGCACCAGGTTTTTTCAGAATTGGGGTAATGGCAGCAGTTTTGAGGGATGCGGGGACAGTTCCAGTGGTAAGAGACGAGTGGATGATGGCAGAGATGAGGGGGACCAGGGAGGGGGAGCAGGCTTTGACAAGTTGTGTGGGGAGGGGGTCCAGTTGGCAGGTGGATGGTTTGGATTTCTGGATGAGTTTAGTGATCTCAGAGAGGGAGGGGAGATGGAAGGAGGAGAATGGGTGTGAGGGCGGGTGCCAGTTGGCTGAGATGCTGGGGTGGGGGGGTTGATCCAAGGTGCTGGTGGATGTTCTTGATTCTTTCAGTAAAAAATGACATGATGGAGTTGCAGAAGGAGGCTGTGTAGCAGTGAGAGGGGAGAGAGTCTTGGGGTTGGGTGATATTGTTGAGGAGAGAGAAGAGTGTTTTGGAGTTTCCTTGATTGGTGGTGATTATCCTGGAGTTGTAGTGTGCTTTGGTACTGGTGATTGAGTCCTTGTAAAATGACAAATGGTTGTTGTACATTTCCTTGTGAATACTGTTTTCCTGTAGAGGCGTTCCAGTTGTCGACCTTTAGCCTTCATGAGACGGAGAGCAAGGGTCCCTCAGTTTGCTGGTGCGGGAGCTGACTACAGACCAGTGCTCCTGAGATGGAGTGGAGCTCAACGGAGCCTTAGGTTTGGCCCCCAGCCGAGCCCAGGAGAGATCGGAGATGGAGGGTGGAGGCCAAGCAGCCGACGGTGAAGGAGGAGCAGCAGCAGACCTGGCGGGTGAAGGGGGAACAACTGCAAGAGTGGAAACAGCAGGCTCTGGGTGACAGCTGGATGTGGTGGTGTCAGGTTCGGGTTCCCGGGAGCGATTTCTGGTGACGGGTTGCAGTGCAGAAAAGATGATGGTGTCGGGCAGCTTCTCGGCTTCCTGGATCTTATAAAGCGTGGAGATCCTTCCCTCAAGCTCCAAGATTTTATCGGCGAGGGCAGCTCAGCTGATGCAGCCGGATGGAGAAGAGAGTGGGGCCACGATGTCAGCTGGAGGAATCAGCCTGCCTTCAAGCCTGCCTCAGGTCTGCCTTCGAACCGGGGCTGGATGGTCCGCTTTTCAGAGTGTCTCCAGGTTTACTGGGGTTTCCCTGACTGGGGTAGCCGGGGTAGCCGGCTCCGAGGCGCGTTGGGTTAGGATTTGGCAGTGTTATAGGACTAGGTGCAGAGAATAGCTGACCATCTCCTGGAAGATTACATGTGATCCAGGCTGAAGAACGAGCTTTCTTGTACTCAGTCAGGGTAAGAAGTTCAACATGTCACACTCCCGTCTTCGCTCAAGTTGAACTGAATTGAAACTGGGTGAGCAAATACAGGGTTCCCACTCTTTTATAGAAATCATTTTCCAGGACTTTTCCAGGATGTTTTCATCCTGCCTTAAAAATTACTGATTTCTAACATTGTGGCATGAACATTGTCTGTTAGCTTTCTTTTTAGTTCGGCTTTTATGTAGTGTCTCACTATAATAAATGTATGGTTTATATTAGGTTTTAATCTTCACATACTCTACTTTTCTACAAACAGATTTTGCTGAATGACTGTTTCAGTAGCTGAAATTATATTTTGCCAGCTTTATGAATTCTTTTTGTCACCATTAATTTACACGGGAAACAGAAAAGAGCCTTACTCTTCGGACTTCCAGTTAGCCATGCTTTGCGCCTTTACCATGCTCTTGAAAATGTCTGCGTATATTGTCTGCTCTTCTCTGTGGTCACTTGCTGAGCGGCGGCAACGTCTGGTCGATCCGGACCAAGCTCTTCCAGCTTTAGTTAGTCCTGCAGAGTTCTTGTCCCAAATGGGACCTACTTGGTGGGCAGCACCGCGTTCTCCGATAAATCACTCTAGGGGGTTTGCGGTAGTCATTCCCATGTCCTCTGTCATTAGCAGCCAAGTGCAAAGTGAGGGGTGGACCAGCTCCGAGTAGAGCAGCTAGCTACATCAGACGCACATTGTAGTTGTGCATCTGTTTGTGGCCAATCTGGTTACGTCAAATTAGTCAAATTAGGGACGCTGGGGCGCTTTTCCCTGGCGCCCCTTAAGGATTTTTTGTATGTGGCTAGGATAAGATAACTTTTTAATGCAAAAACTGTGATCTGATCATGCGTGAGGGAGCAGAAAGCTTGGGCGCTGGCCCGTAGCGCCCCTTATGCTAATGCACAACTGTGATTTGAGCATGCGTGAGACAATAGATGTTCCGAGTCTGCCCTGGCGCTGGGTGGAGAGATCACTAACAGACTGAAATACACATTTCATGGAATGATTAATACAGTGCCATGAGAAAGTTTGGGCACCCTGTCTGAGGTTGTATAATAATTGACTCTGTCTCCACAGAAAATAATCCTAGTGTCATGTCCTTCATTTGCCCATCAGAGCCAAGTGTTGGGTTGTTTTGCAGACTCTGATTTTAAGTATTGGTGGTATTCTTTTGTATGAAATTAAATCAAATGTGAAAAATAGGCTGTGCAAAAATGTGGGAACCCTTGACATTTTCTTGCTTTGAAGACCTGTAACTAATCATCACAGAGTAATTGGAAACACCAAGTTGGTCAGGTGAGCTCATTAAGCCTTGAACTTAATAGGCAGGTGCATCCAATCATGACAAAGGCTATTTAAGGTGACCAAATGCCAGTTCTTTTTCTCTTTGACTCTCCTCTGAAGAGCTGCAAGATGGGGGCCTCAAAACAACTTTCAAATGACCTCAAAACCAAGATTATCCAGCAGTATGGTTTAGGGGAAGGCTACAAAAAACTTTCCAAAAGATTTCAGCTGTCAGTGTTTACCGTGAGGAACATTGTAAGAAAGTGGAAAGCCACAGGCACAGTCCTTGTCAAGGCCAGAAGTGGTAGGCCAAGTAAAATTTCAGCGAGGCAAAGACGAAGGATGGTGAGAATGGTTAAAGACAACCCACAGACCACCACCAGAGACTTGCAGAGTGATCTAGCTGCAGATGGGGTCACTGTGCACAGGTCAACAATACAGCGCAATTTGCATAAGGAAATGCTGTATGGCAGAGTGATGCGTAAGAAGCCCTTTCTTCACAGTCGCCACAAATTGAGTCGCTTGAACTATGCAAAAGCACATTTGGACAAGCCAGCATCCTTTTGGAATAAGATCCTGTGGACTGACCAAACAAAAATCGAATTATTTGGTCACAACAAGAGGCGATACACATGGCGAAAAAAGAACACAGAATTCCAAGAAAAACATCTGCTACCCACAGTGAAATTTGGTGGAGGTTCCATCATGTTGTGGGGCTGTGTGGCGAGTACTGGTACTGGGAACCTTGTTAAAATTGACGGTCGCATGGATTCCACTCAGTATCAGCAAATTCTTGAAAATAATGTGCAGGAGTCCGTCACAAAGCTGAAGTTGCGCCGGGGATGGATGTTTCAACAAGACAATGACCCTAAACATTGTTCAAAATCCACTCGGGCATACATGCAGAGGAACAAGTACAGTGTTTTAGAATGGCCATCCCAGTCCCCAGATTTGAATATCATTGAAAATCTGTGGGATGAGTTGAAGCAAGCCGTCCATGCTCGTGGACCTTCAAACCTCAATGAATTAGAGCTGTTTTGCAAGGAGGAGTGGGCCAAGATGCCTTTATCCAGGATCCAGACACTCATTAGTGGCTATAGAAAGCGTCTAGAGGCTGTGATTTCTGCGAAAGGAGGCTCTACTAAATATTGATGTGATGTTTCTGTTAAGGTGCCCAAATTTATGCATGGGCCTATTTTTGCTTTGGTGCATATTGCACATTTTCTGTTAGCCCAATAAACTTTACTTCAATGCTGAAATATTATTGGGTCTATGAGTTATTTCATATATCAAAAGTAAGTTGTGGAATCAAACACCCAATGATTGATGAATGAAAATACTGGGATTTGTCAAGGGTGCCCAAACTTTCTCATGGCACTGTATAATAGTGCCATTTCCTTACTTTGAGAATAATTTTCAGGGAGACAGCAGACATCTCTTTTTGCTCATGCAACTCAGATGGGGCTCTGCCCGCAGCGCCCTTATATAATGGCCGCCACTGGTTCCCAGGCCTCCAGCGATGCTATGTTAGAGCTGAGCTCAGATCTAAACAGGGACTCCGGGCCCACCCAAACTGTGGGAGCAATGATCCCACTGTTCCTAATGAAGCATCCTGGAGTACAGAAAATATACACTGAGAAAACACAGTGCAGGCGGTTTGTCTTTGGGGTGAGACCCCAACAGAGGTTCAGTCTGAGTGGAATGTATCCCATTATGGCCTGATGATTACACTGAAGGGGCTGGGGCCTTGTTTTATTGTGCAACAGAGTCAAAAGTTCCAAATGTTCTGAAATAAAAGCTGAAATATTAATGTTGTCTGCAATTCCAGGGGACTACTAAAATAAAAAAATAAACTGTTATGGATAAAGAAACGACTGTAAGAGGCCTGTGCACATGGGCCGAATGTATTAGCTCATGTCTCCTGTATTAATAACCTCTCATAGAGATGTTTTTTGTATTTTTTTAATCAAAAACTACAGTTACTGATTCAATAAACAAATTATAACTTTCACCTTTCAATCACTGTAACAAACAGTAATCAAACAATGATCCCAGTTTGCTCCCATCTGTTTTGTCAACATAAAGTATTGAGAAGCTTAAAAAGCCAAGGCAGCAGAGCCATGATTTACAGCTTTTCCTAGTCTGCTCAGGGTATTATGTTCAGGATTTAGAGACATGGCTCCCTCATACAGCAGCTTAAAGGCACAGGGCTCATGATAAATCATTCACTGTTTGAAAAGTGCAACCTATTTCTGGATTAGAAATAGTACAATAACAGCATATATAATCCATAAAGTGAAAAATGATTTTGTTTTCATGAAGGTTTTTGCCAAGTTGACAAGAACACAACCGGCTGTTAACACATTTGAGACGATGCATTCTTGCTGGTGTTGAGCAATACCACTAGAGTGCCCAGCTGTCAAAGTCAGCTGATGTAAAACAATGTCATGTTTATTTATTGTAATAAACAAATACGTCTCACTTCACACTGCTTCTGTGATGTCCATATTTACACCTTTACATAGTTATTACAAATGTTTTCATTCGGTCTATCTGAAAACATTTTCACAGATGTTTGTAATAAAATGAATATATAAAAGAGCTGCCGCGGCTCGAGACAACTTTTTAACATCAGTTAAGCAAGCGCGAGCCACAACGATTAGGAGATGAAGGCGATTTTTTAAAAGCTGGCTGTTTGACTCTGCAACAGCATTATTTGGTCATAATTTCAAGATGAATAAGGAGAAATTAGCCAGGATTTTGGCTGTTGGTAATTTGTACCTAGAGGCAGAGAAAGAGGCTTTGGAGCTGAGAAGACAATTGCAGGTACGACGAGCCAGAATGAGGAGGAGGAGGAACAGATGTCATGCTGTCCTGGCGTTTGTTTCTGGTTGTGCAAGTTATGTAATTAATTATAAAGTATCATTTCATTACCTGTTTTTAAAATTAACAAAAGATATATAGTTGTGGTATATTTACATCTGTATATTTATATATATTTCTTTTGATTTCAAGTGATAAAACATGAGTTACTAAATCCTCTACTGTGCAGTTACACTTCAGGACCACCCTCAATGTAACACATTTCCATCACTATTTGACAATTGATACCTGTGGTGATTACAGTAAGGTCCAGTTACAGTAACAGTAAGTGCAAATTGTGGATCTAAAATGGAAAAGAAATAGATCTAGCTAAGTAGCGTGGTAATTGACTGTATGTGAGTCGATTTCAGTAAGGCAACAGTCTGCACACTCAGAACTCGTGTATCAGGAGGTTCACTCACATAAGAAGTTTAACAATCCACAGGCACTGAGGGATGAAGCAAGTTCAGTTTATTAACATAACAGTTCATAAAAACAATTAACAGTTGCATACTGAAATATGTTTCTTTTTTAAAAACAGATCAAACTCCAATGAGGTACACCCATGTATAAAGAGTCCCTTTATCCACCAGCTGGCTACGTCCTTCTTAGGGATGGAGGGTACCCATGCCTGCGGCATCCAGTCACCATCATAACGCCATACCGCTAGCCCCTAGCAGGTAAGAAAAGACTGAGGAAAATGTTTATTACATCACATATCAGTTGTTACAATGCATTTGCATTCTGGAATTTCCATCAGATTGAAACATTCACATGAGAAGTACTTATCTGTATTTTTCACAATTAGGCCATGTTGAGGAACGCTTCAACCAGCATCACGCCAGAGCCAGAAATGTGGTGGAGCGAGCCTTTGGGATGTTGAAGACCCACTGGAGAGCCATATTTTTATGGGCTTTGGAGATCTGGCCTGTATTTGCCCCAAAGGTGGTCACAGCCTGCTGCATCTTCCACAACCACTGCCTGGCCACAGGCGATATCCTGGAGGAGGAACATCATCAAGATGATGAGGGGGGAGATCAGGGAAGCAGTACAATCGAAAATGCTACCGAGCACTCCAGTGTCAACCTTCGTGCCAGACTGGCTGCACAGGTGTCCGCTCCCAACAGAGAGCTGCCTGCACATTTAAGGGAGCATGATTACTAAGATAAGAAATAGTTTGGATATGTAAATAGTTCTTAAATAAAGCAAATAGATTTGATCATTTTTCAAGTAATCATTATTATATTGTCAAAAGTAATGTTCATTTATTGTCAATTTTGTGTTGTTAAATCATAAAAGTTGACTTCAGTTAGTGTTGTGAAGTGTGATAGTTTAAGAGAGTTTAATTGTTGTGTATGAAATATTTTAAACATTTTGTTGATTAAAATGATTGTGTACATGACGATGAGCAGTTTTTTTTTTTAATGCTCAACTCATAGAATAAAATTGCAACGGGTAAAAAAAAACTCCATTTTGTTTCGAATAATGTTTTGTCAATCCAATAGCTATCTACAGGTAAAGCTAAAAAGTACTCTAATTATAAAGCACAAGTGTTTCATAATTAGTGAATTAAGGGAATGAATGCAATCCCCATAGATGTGCACCATATTTATTAAATGAACCAAAAAAACGCAAATCTTCCATTAATAACCCTGAACTAACAACTGCAAACAAAATGATAAGATTAAACACTTACATTTGTCAACAAGTTTTTCAAATAGATTTAAATATCTCTCTGCCCTCTCTGCTGCTCCTCTTTCCCTCACCTCTTCTCTGGCCACTGCCTCCCTCTCTCGCGTTTCGTCCCTCTCTGCCTGCTCTTTCATGAATTTGAGGAGCCCTTCCCTTATTTTTGCCCTCTTCTTGGGCGGTGGTGCTCCTTCTCTGGGAGGGTCAGAGAACGGGGAGGTGACAACACCACCTGTAGTGGTGGTCAGGTTGGCTGCCACACCAGGGGGCAGCCTGATGGAATGCTGCCCTTGGAGTGCAGCGTCCATCATCCCGTACCAGGTCCAGGTGGCAGCGGTCACCCCACTAGCCTCCACCCCTTTCCCTGTTGGGGGATCCCTAAACTCCTACAAAATAACATATGAATGAAATCTAAAACATTGTGGTAGGTTTCACATTGTTCATTCATAATACATTTATGAATATGACTTTTAAGCAAGCATTCAACAAAGAAAAACATCTGGACTGTTATAAATATCGCGCAAGTACTGCACAAAGCCTACGTCAGTCCTATGGAATCTCCAACACTGTTTTGCGGGGGGGGGGGGGGGGATAAAATGGTTGATTACCATATGATACCATTACAAAGACTCTAATACACAGAAAATATGTACAGCATTTTATTGTGAAAATAATACCTGTTGGATACATACACACTACAATTTGGTTGGGTGACAGTTCTGTAATTATCATTGTTGTGACAGAGCTGATAATGAAATCATTTGTATTATATTTGATGTAGTGGTGCCTCTCACAGTTTGATTTGACTCTTTAGTAGTGCACAGCTTGATAGTGCACAATACTGCTGAACAGCCCACCTGAGTCACATCTGATCACCACATTATCTATCTTATTTTTGGATTATTTCTATGATTCACTCACTTTATTCATTTGTTTATTTTTTGATGCAGCAGTTTGTCAGATAGTTACAATGAAACACATACTGGCCACTAAAAGGCTGGCATACAAACACAAAAAACACACTCTCTCCCATCCCTTTTTGGAGATATTACTCCGCCTGGTAAATAGGGCTTCAAGGGCTGCCTGCCACTCAATGAGGGTGGTGTTTTCCTCAGACCTTCCTGAGACTGATGACGTTTCACAAGGAGACAAGAAAGCACGAACACAGAAGAACGCATACTGAGATTTGCCCAAAACATTCTTCTTGGAAATCATGGAGGCCATATTTTCTGCTCCAAAAATTAATGGGACCACCCGGCTTGTTCGAATCTCAGACCAAATCCAGCATCCCTGATGGTGTGGGGGTCATCAGAGTTCATGCCATGGGTATCTTCCACATCTTTGAAGACTCAATTAATGCTGAACAATATCTACAGGTTTAGGAGCACCATCTGCTGCCATCCAGACAAAGACTTTTTCAGGGAAGAGCTTCATATTTCAGTACCAGCAGGTGCACCTGACCCTTAAAATTAATGAGAGCGGACACTGATTGGTTTAATTCATTCTACAACCAAAACCACAACTTTGAAGATCCACTTGACACCCCATTGCACTGCGTGTCATGCACTCAGGGCCATGTGCTTTGGGACATTTTGGGATCTGAGTGATTTTTATTTTTTGCCTTCTCATTGTGGGTTATTCCATGCTCCATGCATGCACAATAGCGTAGACCTGAACTTGAATTTTAATATCAGATTCGATAATAATGTTTACATAAATTTACTGAGCATCTGTTGGAATTGGAAAAATGAATCTTTTTTATGGTAACATAAATGATGGTGTGGTTATATGATTTAGACTGATATAACCTCTGATTAAAGTCCCACTCGATCATATTTTTATGATTTTTAGTGTTCTCAGAGGTCTTTAAATTTTCATGAAGTTTTTAGCCAAAATTACCTTACCTGTGCCATTTAAAGGGCTTTTCTTCTGCAGCACTCCAGTAGTTTATTAGCAATTCGCCTCTGAGTTGTGGGCAGAGACAGCACTGCTCTGCACACTCCTCTTCACACTAGCTTGCAGCCTATCATTGCAGGTGAAGTAGAAGAAGCCGGTAATAAAGGAGCTATTCAGCTCTCAGACACTAATGTCTTTGGGGACATGATGAAAGTAAACAACATACAATCCACAAACACACACACTTGTTCTGTGATCATCCTTTCTGCTTCTCAGAGTCTGGCCTGCAGAGCGGGTCTCTGGGGGTGGAACTTGGATTTGCTACGTAGGAATCTCACTGTATCCGAACCTGCCGTTTGGGTCTGCCAGAGATTCACAGCGATTTGAATAAAGCAAAACTCAGAAATTCAATTTTGCTCTTAGTTTTCTCATATGTCTTGGAGCATCAGAAAAATGACATATGAACATAAAGATAACAAGAACACGGTTTTCATCTGAGTGAGTCTTTAAAGAAATGACTGCATATTAAATCAAAACAAACCCAATCTACCAGACCTGTCCTTTTTCACTTAGACCATAAAACATTATTATATTATAAGGCTGATTTTACTGTTCAAGCCTGATTCAATCAGTTCAACATGAGAGGGTCGGCATCCTGACACATTTGGGTCTCTGTGTTTAACCACTTTCTGCTCTGGACCAGTACATCATACATAAATTTAACTGCATTTTTATGAATCATCAAAAGTCCACTCTAAAAACGTGACATGGCTCTCTGATTGCTTCCATTCCCTCTCCTCTGCAGGCTAACACACACACACCATCTGCCCAAACATCTCTGCTGTTGTCTCAGACAGTCTGTGAAGTGATTAAAGGACATCTGGCAAAGCACTCACGATACATAGCTTCCCTATACCCACAGGCCTCTTCATCCCTCCATGACTGACCAAATTCAACTCATGAACTTATTAACCCAGTTGGAAAAAATACCGAAAGAGTTTAAATCTATTTGTCAGAAACTGCATGACTGCCTCCCAGAGTCAGACTAATACTTGGAGCATAAATCTTGAAAAGGTTTGGGCACTGAGGTATTTTTCTGAGAGAGTGGAGTTGAACTAGCCATATTTCCTTTTAGTAAGAGTGCATACATTTGGGTATTTACACAGGGGGATAGTTAAAAGCATCAGCTTTTTGCATCATTGAAGTAATGCTGCAAAACCAAAAAAAAAAAAAAAAGATGGGACACTGCGGTAAAACTACTGTAAAAAGTATTTAGAAAAACCTTAGGTTTCCCAGAGATCTGATGACAGTTTAAACTCAGTCCAGTCCATTTTAACCACAGATGGACCAATTTAAACATGAACTGATGGTTTATTGGAAAGCTCATACAAAGCGAGACACGACTACACTCTATTTGATCTGCCTTAAAAGGGGACATGAAACAATGAAATGAACCCACACCGTAGTGTTTGAAAAGTCTGCCATTTTAGAGAAAATCTTCTTTTAATGACACAGTTTGCATGTGCTAGGTACTGGTAGTGGTAATGATAAAATGTAATGTAATGGCAAAACTAGCTCTAGTTAACATACAAGCAGTTTCCTTAGAGTAAGAATCTCAGGTTTCTATTTCTAGGATTCAGATTTTGTGGTATCATGTAAGATTTGGTCATGAAATTCCTGTCATGCCACAGTAAGAAAATAGGTGGTTGAGCATTTGCTGGCTGCATGATTACCTCCCTCTGTTCTGCCAGTTGGGCAAACCGTTTAGCTCTTTCCTTTAGGAGCATACCCACCTCTTTGCAATGAGATTGGGATGGTCTGTAGCCCCAGTGTCATAAAGAGAGTCAAATACAGAGGGAGATACCTCTGATTTTAATCGTTTTGAGCAACAAGTTACAACGCCTGCTTCATTAAAAACACTCTCCATGACATAGTCTTGAGCTACAAAGTGCTCAAACCCTAGCATACCTGCTAAGTGAGGGTCCATCCTTTTTATTGCTGCTGGGCATCAGTGTTGAATCACTGGCCGTTTCATTGGCAAATGACGTTTACGGTCTTCTCCTGGTCTATAACTAAAAGAAAAATCATTGGAGCAGCCAGGGGCAAATCAAAACATGTCCCTCTTGGACCCATTTTTGCTCTTTTTTTCCACTAATTTTGAGTGTTGTTTCCACGTATATTCCTAACTAGAGAATGTGCCTGAACCAATCCGATGATGTCACATTTGACGGCACAACAAATATTGGGCTGGCTGTGTACCGAAAGTGAGTTTTTAAATACAGTTGAGTGTTTCATGTCCCCTATAAGACGGTGCCCCATGCATCGGTCCTCTTCTCTGATCAGTCTCCCTCTGTCAGAACTGACTGACGAACAACTTGACAACTGACTGAGACCATCAGATTTAGAGCTTCTTCATTATTCTGCCATTTTCAAAACTCTTGTTTAAAAGTAAGACATACAGGAGACAAAGTACAGAAAGCCTGTTAACCAGTGAAAAGTTATCAAATGTTGAATTTGCTATAATAATTCAAGGTGAGCTGTGCAGCAGTGGAGGAAATCTCCCTGAACTTTACTCCTTCGTACAGTCAGACAGGATATGTGTGTGTAGAGATATATTGCATCCTATGTGTTGTTCCTTTTATAGTCATACATGCAAGATTGATGTACAAAGACCAGGACAGTTTAATGAATCAGGAAGAAGGATTGCTCAGGGACATAAGACAAAGATGATTTAATATGCTTGATTTACAAAGGATTATGGAATAGCAGACATGCAGGATGTTGCAGTCATCTGATTTCTTTCATTCTTTGATGGATAAATCTGCTGTGTCTGATCCTGACTTTACATTTATGGGGAACGTGTAGGAAAAATACTAAGGGGTCACAGATATTTTTAGGATATAGTTCTCTGTATATGTAATAAATCAGTGACCATGTGAAATAATCTGAATGTAAACAAATTCAGACTTTTTTTAGGATTGTGTTGATACTCATGGAGCACATTTGATTTTTTGTCTGCTAGAGATTTATATTGTGTGTGATTGAGGGGATGTCTGTAAAAGTTTGACCTTAGTTTTAAACTTTAAATCCAATATGTATGATGCTCTGGTAGTCTACCCCTCTGATGTGAGCAGCATCTTAAAGGAGAGGAGTCTTGCCTCATGTTGTCCGCAATTATACAGGATGTTTTCTTCTGTTCGGTTCTTAAAATAAAAGACTCCTGTCCACTTCAGAGATGTTATTGGATATTTCTCCATCAAAGCAGCTGTAACAATTAGAAAGCCCCCTGGAAGCATGCCAGGCCAATCACTGGTGATCTGATGTGCTCAGTCTGTCATGTCAAGCACCTGAGAAGGACACGTTGGAAATGTGTGTTGCACAACAACAACTGTAACTTTGTCCTTCAAACAAAACCCAGGTACTGGATTCTTTACTTACCCTGATGAACTTAGCCAAGACTCTGTTGAACAAAATCAAGATCCCATCAGGTAACAAATTGCTGTAAAAAAAAAAAAAAACAGTAAATTTTCAACAGCATCGTGCGGTTATTTGTAAATACAATACACTACTGCAAATTTTGCCATCAAGGAACAAAGTTAAAACAGCAATCTAACAGTATCATGCAGTATTTTCCTTAAGTTGTTCCACTGCTGTCTGCCCATAACTGAGCAAAATCCTTTGTCATCAAGTCCCACCAGCTCACGCAGAAAAGATAAGTCCATAGAACGGGACCTATAAACTTGATGCGCCAAAGGTAAGTGATTGTTTTTCGGAACAATGAAAAAATGTTTTGACTGTGTGACTTGACATTGACTCTAAGGACATTGAGCTGCTGGCTGTGAGTTTGCGGCCATATTACCTGCCGAGGGAGTTTTCGCACGTCATCGCGTTAACTGTTTACACCCCCCACCCCCCTCAGCTGATACTGCTGCAGCCTGTGAACTCCTCCATAGTGAAGTGTCTAAGCTACAAACATCACACCCTCAGTCTCTGATCATCATCTCTGGAGACTTTAATCATGCATCACTCTCCTCCACTCTCCCTACCTTTAGCCAGTATGTGGAATGCCCAACAAGAGACAATAAAACTTTGGACTTACTGTATGCAAACACCAAGCATACACCTCCTCCCCCCTCCCCTCGCTGGGCCGCTCAGGTCACAACCTGGTGAGACTGCAGCCCATTAACATACCTATGGTGAAGAAACAACCCCCCACCATCAGGTATGGTAAGAGGTGGTCTGAGGAGGCCACTGAGGCACTGCAGGACTGTTTCGAGACCACAGACTGGGATGTACTGTGCGGCCCACATGGTGATGACATCGACACCATGACAGATTGTATCACGGACTATATAAACTTCTGTGTTGAGAACACCGTACCTACCAGGAAAGTACAGTGTTTCTCCAACATCAAACCTTGGGTGACCCCGGAACTTACAGTGGCCCTGAAGGAGAAGAGGAGGGTCTTTAAATCTGGGGACAAGGAGGAGCTGAGGAGGGTGCAGAAGGAGCTAGAGAAGAAGATCAGAGAGGGGAAGGCCAGCTACAAGACCAAGGTGAAAAACCTTCTGCAACAGAACAACGCGAGGGAGGTCTGGAGAGGCCTGAAATCCATCTCAGGTTATAGCAGGGGCCATGAGAGGGGACCTGAAGCAGGAGACAGGGAGTGGGCCAACGAGCTGAATCTGTTCTTCAATACATTTGACTCTGCTCCCACTCCTCCCCTGACTCATCAAACCAACGACCCGTCTGCTGCTTCTTCTTCACACCAACTCAGTTCCATGGCACCGGCATTATCAACCCCCCTCCACTACCCCCTCAAGCACCACCCCCAGCTTCTCCATAACAGCTGACCAGGTGAGAAGTGAGCTGAGGAAGATGAAGCCAAGGAAAGCCACGGGTCCTGACGGCATCAGGTCCAGACTCCCGAAGGACTGTGCAGACCAGCTCTGTGAGGTGTTACTGCACATCTTCAGCTTGAACCTGAGTCTGGAGAGGGTCCCAACCCTGTGGAAGACTTCCTGCGTGATTCCTGTCCCCAAGACAGCACACCCCAGGGAGCCCAACCACTACAGACCTGTGGCCCTCACTTCTCACCTGATGAAGACTCTGGAGAGGATTGTGCTGAGGAACCTCCGCCCCCTGGGGAGCTCTCATCTGGATCCTCCAGGTGAACATCGGTGCGGACGATGCTGTCATCTACCTGCTGCAGTGGTCCATGGCCCACTTGGAGAACACCGGCAGCACTGTGAGGGTCATGTTTTTTGATTCTCCAGTGCGTTCAACACCATCCAGCCTTCACTGCTCAGGGGGAAGCTCGAGAGGGTGGGATTGGACTGTCACCTAGCTGCATGGACTGTGGACTACCTCACCGACAGACCAAAGTTTGTGAGGCTTCAGAACTGTGTATCGGACATGGTGGTCTGCAGCACGGGGGCTCCACAGGGGACAGTGCTCTCCCCCTTCCTCTTCACCCTGTACACCTTGGACTTCAGCTACAACTCTGGGAGCTGTCACCTCCAGAAGTTCTCTGATGACACAGCCATCGTCGGATGTGTATCGTCAGGGGATGAGCGGGAATACAGGACTGTCATCACTGACTTTGTCAACTGGTGTGGCACAAACCACCTCCAGCTCAACAGGGTCTGGACATCGAGATGGTGGAGTCCTACAGATTTCTGGGTGTCCAACTCAACAATAAACTGGACTGGTCAACCAACACAGACGTCCTGTACAAGAAGGGCCAAAGTCGTCTCCACCTGCTGAGGAGACTGAGGTCCTTTGGAGTGTGCAGGACTCTGCTCAGGACTTTCTATGACTCTGTGGTAGCATCTGCACTTTTCTATGCAGTGGTCTGCTGGGGGGCAGGGAGCACCGAGAGGGACAGGAAGACACTGAATAGACTGACCACTGCAGGGCGATATGCCATTGTGGTAGGAAAATTATATTCACTCCTTGTTATTTTAGCCTGTGTTTATGCACCGAACTGGGATGACCCCACATTCTTTACCAATTTTTTCTCTCCCTTGCCAGATATGACTTCACATTATCTTATACTTGGTGGTGACATTAACTGTGCACTTTCTCCTCTCTTAGATAGGAGTGTTTCTAAGAGGGCATCCCAGTCAAAGTCGGCCAAATCTATTCAGCTCTTTCTGAAGACCTACGGTGTAGCAGATGTATGGCGGTTTTGCAACCCCACCTCCAGGTCGTACTCTTACTACTCTCCGGTTCACAAGACGTATTCACGCATCGATTACTTTTTCCTGGATAAAAGAATTCTGCATCTTACAAAAGAATGTGACTACAGGGCTATGGTTATTTCAGATCATAGTCCCTTAATCATGAAAATATACATTCCCGATACACAATCATCATACCGTCCATGGCTGTTTAACTCCTTGCTTCTGTCAGATGGTGAGTTCACTAAAATCATATCATCTGAAATCAAAATGTTTCTTGACATCAATCAAACCCCAGGGATGTCATCATCTATTGTATGGGAGTCGCTAAAGGCATATTTAAGGGGTCAAATTATTTCGTCATCTCTTTATTACTTAAAAAGGTTAAAACCCCCCTCAATTGCAGCTCAAATCGTCCGGTCTCGCTGCTGATTACAGACACAAAGATTCTTGCAAAAATTTTGGCGTGTCGTCTCGAAAACATTGTACCTAGTATTATTACATCTGACCAGACAGGATTGATAAGAAATCGCTATTCATTTTTTAATATCAGGTGTTTATTTAATATCCTTTATTGTCCCACTCCACCTGATCCTGGGAACACTGAGGTGACGCTTTCTCTCGATGCTGAAAAAATGTTTGATCGGGTGGAGTGGAACTATCTTTTCAAGACTCTGGAAGAATTTTGTTTCGGTCCTAAATTCATCTCCTGGATTAGAATCCTATACACACCTCCGATAGCTGCAGTTTGCACCAACAATAATTTATCCACCTATTTCGAGCTGAAGCGGGGCACATGACAGGGGTGCCCTCTGTCACCGCTTTTGTTTGCTGTTGCACTTGAGCCACTTGCAGTAGCCTTGAGGCAGTGCCCCACCATTAAAGGGATATACCGGGCAGGTTTTGAGCATACTTTTGGAGCAAGTCTCACTTTATGCCGATGACATGTTATTATTTATATCGGACCCCCTCTCAAGTCCTCCTGAATTAACAACTTTACTCACAAAGTTCGGAAAACTATCTGGCTATAAAGCATAATTCAGATCATAATTTGGGAATACCCCCTTTAAATTTAGTTCCAACAAAATAAAATATTTTGGTATTTGGGTCACACGTAATCACAAGGATCTTTATCAGGCTAGTTATCATCCCCTCTTAAGTAATCTTAAACAAGACCTGGGGCCTCATGTATCAACGCTTGCGGCGCAAGAAAACCTTGCGTACGCCAAAATCGGCGCACACGTCCAGATTTATCATCGCGAAACGAGCGTCGGTTCCAGCGCTAATCAACGCAAAGTCAGGAGGTGGTGTTGAAATTGGCGTTGAGCTGATACTTGCGTTGACTGTGATTCGCACTTTGGCGACGCTGTGTGGCGGTGTTTGGTGACTCACTATGTGACAAGCGTGCACCACATCCCCGTGGCCGAGCAGCACGTCGCCCCACATGACGAACCAGCAGCAGACGGAGGGATGCGAGCTGATCCCTGCCGGGCCGCCGTCCTCGCGCGGGAGAATCTCATCGCCACAGTGTGAATGGGTAAGAAGTGAATACACAGTTCAATGAGCCAAATTAATTTATTTTCTCCACCAGACGCTCGAGGACATTTACGAGCCGGTCCAGCCGCTCGTTGATCCCCGCGATCCCCCTGATGATTTCTTCCTGCGATTGCACAACCCCCTTCGCGAGGACCCTTCCACTGCGTCCGGGTGGTCCAGCGGAAACGCCGCGGCTGGTGGACGCTCCACCGCTTGTCGGCGCGCTGGAGCTGATGCTGGTGCTGGTGCTGGGGCCGGGGGCCGGGGTGGCCCGAATGCCGCTGGTCCTGGCCGACGACTCCGAGCCGGCGGACGGGCTGCCGCGGGCCGGGGTTCCGCAAGCCGGCGACACGGCCGACATATTGATTTCTGTGACACAATAAAAATATTAGTTCATTTCAATTCCTGCTTCTGTGTATCTGTTGCGTTTACATCTCTCTCCACGGTATCATAGGTAATGTAATCCAGTATTTCGGTTATGCACATTACAGTTGTTTATTGCATAAAAAGTTATCGAAAATGAAGTTAAGGGCGAGGTATAAATCACGTCTAAAAATAGACTGAATCCCGACGTTGAAATGAAGTATAAACTTAGACTAGATGTCTAATATACGTCTTTTGCTCAGTGGGATGACAAAGCATGTGGACATTTGTGTGACACGCCACTTACCCTATAATAATAATCACCACCACCCGCTGCTCAAACGGCGTGAGGGTCTCCTCCCCGGAACCCCACCTGTCTGGCCAGTACTCCTCTGGAGGGCAGCTGTACGCCGCTTGACCTCCACCTTGAGGTCCGACCACTTTTTTTGAATCTCCGCGGGGGTGCATGTCTCGGAACCCACCGCATTCACCCTCTCGCAAACTTTCTCCCACTCCAAGCGTTTTTGTTTTGCACTGACGCCACTGGACAGGCTGCCAAACAAAACACACTGTCGCTCCTCCACCTCGCACGCCGTAAATTTAGTTTTTCTTGTCATTTTGTCTGCGTGCGAGGACAGGGAGACCTTATTTAATTAAATATGCATATTTATAGGAGGGCGTAACGGGGACGGGCCCAGTCACTCTGACATCTGCGCTCAATTCCACGCTGATTGGGATTTATCAAGGAAACACACGTGGATTTCGGCGCCCGCACACATTGATACATACGGATTTTTTTCAGCGTTACGGACCTTGCGTGCGCTCGTTTCTGGTATGAGTTCCACGCAAGTGTTGATACATGAGGCCCCTGGAGCGTTGGGACCCCCTGCCTCTCTCCTTAGGGGGAAGGATCAACACGATTAAGATGAACGTTCTCCCTAAGTTTCTATATCTATTTCAATGTCTCCCTATTTTTCTAACAAAATCTTTTTTTTCCAAATTAAACAGTCAGATTTCATCATTTATTTGGCATAAAAAGCAGCCCAGGATTAATAAAAGTATATTACAGAGGCCTCGCACAATGGGAGGTATGGCACTTCCAAATTTTATGTATTATCACTGGGCTGCCAATATGAGAGCTTTGCTATATTGGATGAGAGATGATGGCTCGGATGTTAACAGTGCTGAATGGACAGGGCTGGAGAGGGCATCCATTGGTTCTTCTTCCCCAGTAGCTCTACTATGTTCTAAATTACCTTTGGATCAGCCTATCTCAGCTTTCACTACTAATCCAGTTGTTATCCATTCAATTAAAACCTGGAACCACTTTAGAAGGACCTTTAATCTCACTGATCTTTCACTGGCTACACCATTGATAAAAAATCATATGTTTGTCCCATCAATGACGGATGATGCTTTTAATGTCTGGGTAAGAAGTGGAATATGTATGTTATCTGATGTTTACATTGAAAATAAGTTTGCTTCTTTTGCATAGCTGCAACATAAATATGGCCTTAACAAATCACACTTCTACAGGTATTTGCAGCTTAGAGGTTTTGTGTCTTCCAACTCTGACTGTTTTCCACTGAGCCCTTCTGAATCTCTGCTTGAAACAATTTTGAAATCCAAAGTCAACATAAAAAAAATAATAGGCATAATTTATACATTACTCAATACACATAACATGAACAGTCTGGACGGCCTTAGAATAAAGTGGGAAACCGACTTAGATCAAACGATTTCAGAGGAAACATGGCAAAAAATTATTCGGCGAATTTACTCTTCCTCTATATGCCTCAGACACACTGTACTTCAATTCAAAATAGTTCACCGTCTTCATTGGACCAAAGACCCTACATGTGATCGTTGCAGACAAGCTCCTGCTACACTACTGCACATGTTTTGGTCGTGCCCCATGTTATAAAAACAGTGCACCCATCTCCTTTGATTTCACTATTTGGTGTGGCTCCGGTGGGTGCCGCTTTTTCCGGGAACCACCTAGGTATGATGGCCTTCTGCTCTTTGTTGGCCAGGAGACTTATCCTGTTTAAATGGAAAGATGCCCCCCCCCCCCCCCCAACGTATGGCCAATGGATAAGGGAAGTTATGAGTTATGTCCATTTAGAAAAAATTTGATATACTGTAAGAGGGACCACTAGAAAATTCTATGTCATTTGGAAGCCATTTATCTCCTTTGTGGAAGGTACGGCAGCTATTAACATGTCTATGTAACCCAAATGTATGTTGTTGTTTTTTTCTTCTTCTTCATTTTCACTTCGTTATAGTCTTCTTTTTATTTACCTAGTCTGTGTATGTGTCAATCTAGATGTGTTGAATTTTTCTTGGGTTCCAGTACAAGTGGGCGGGGGGTACGGGAAGTTTGTATGTTTGGACAGGAACTAATCTTGTTTGTCCCATGTGTGAATCATATTTCTTGTGTTTGTTATATTTGAAAAATAAAAAAATCCCTGATCAAAAAAAGTAAAAATAAAAGAAGAAACAACAGGGATGGTGGTGCTGGCATGGCGACACGCAGCAGCAGTGTGTGAGAATGATTGAGTGATTGCGTGAAAAACTGTGTTTTTAAGTGAGTTTAACCAGGGCTTTCTTACTGGTTTTAACCGTCTGCCTTTTATTTATTTATTTTTTAATACTTGAGTCATCATGGATTTTATGGGCGCTTTTTTCCTAAACCTGATTGCCATCGGGACTGCTTTTAACTTAGACCGGAGCAACCGGCCGCCCTGGCTCACGTACAGCTATGATTTTCTTATCCGCTGCAACAGTTCAGTGACGGGGATCTCACTTGATGGCATTCCGACGGGGATCTCACTTGATGGCATTCCGCCAGAGATCCGGAGGGACTGGGTTGGTGTTTGTCGTCCGGATCGGCTGACATTGGCGTGGATGAGGCGTACAATGCTCCAGAAAGCCGGAGGCTGTCAGCAGCAGACAGCGGCTCAAACGAGGAAGCGAGGCCGGAGAGGAGGTGTCTGTCAGCAGCTGTGGAGACTCGGACTCTGCCGCTTGCCACTTCCCTCAATTGTCTTCGGCAATGTACAGTCTCTGAGGAGTAAAGTGGATGAGCTTCAGGCGAACGTGAAGCATATTCCGGAGTACAGGAATGCCTGTGTGATCGTTCTGACTGAGACCTGGCTTAAGGATTATGATCTGAATCAGGATTTTGAAATTGACAGCTTCGGTCAGCCGTACAGGCTGGATCGTGATGCACACATCACCGGCAAATCACTGGGAGGGGGCGTGTGCCTGTATGTTAATTCTCGCTGATGCAAGACTGTCAAAGTGAGAGAATCTATATGTAGCCCACATTGAACTTTTATCCGTCTCACTGCATCCATTCTATCTGCCACGGGAAATTCCACAAATCTTCCTATCTGTGGTTTATATACACCCCAGAGCTAATATGGCAGAAGCAGCCTCCTCCATTGCTAAACTTGTGCATCAAATGCAAAGTATTTGCCCCGATGCCCCACATTTTATTCTTGGTGATTTCAACACTTGCAGTCGGAAAAACACCTTGGCCCCCTGTACCAACATGTAAATTGTCCAACACGAGATGGGAAAACACTGGACCTGTGGTATGGCACTATGAAGGGGGCTTTTAAATCTTTCCCACTGGCTCCACTTGGCTCCTCGGACCATAACTGTGTCCTTCTTGCTCCTGTCTACCAGCTGGCCCTCAAAAGGGGCAAGGTTGAGCGCAAAGAAGTTGCTATGTGGATAGAGAGTGCTATTCGTGAACTGAATGGTTGTTTGCAGAGCACTAACTGTGATGTTTTTAAAGAATCTTGTTCCGATCTAGATGAACTGACCCACACTGTTGTGAGCTACATCACCTTCTGTGAAGAGTCAATCATCCCAAGGAAGCTAATCACAGTGTATCCCAATAATAAGCCTTGGGTCAGTAAATCCTTAAAAAACTCTCTCAATAAGAAGAAGTTGGCTTATTATCAAGGAGACATCACTCAAAAAAAAGAAGCACACAAACTAGTAAAAAGGGAAATTAAGCTGGCAAAAAGGCAGTACAAGGACAAAGTCCAAGATGAACTTAAAGCTGGTAATTCTCGCTCTGCTTGGAGGGGAATAAAATCTATGGTGGGAATCAAGGACAGAAAAAGAGTGTCTAATGCTGACAGAGCTGAATTAAATCAATTTTTTTTAAGATTTGTTTCAAATGACTTTTCTGATGAACTGTCCATATTCAGGGCTGCCCCAGTAAGCAGTCAGATTCAGATTGATGAAATCAGTGTGTGGAGCACTTTTGAAAAGGCAAATGTAAGGAAAAGTCAGGGGCCCGATGGCATTAGCGGTTGACTACTTAAATGCTGTGCCCCATTCTTAAGTGGAATCTTTGCATTTATTTTTCAGCAGTCTTTGTCACTTAAAGTTCCTTCACTGTGGAAAGAATCCATTATTGTTCCCATGGCAAAAGTCCCATCACCAAAAATACTGAATGACTATCGTCCCGTGGCCCTCACATTAGTAGTAATGAAGAGTTTTGAGCGCTTAGTGAAGAAGGGGTTACTTTATATGGCACAGGCAGTGATTGATCCACTCCAATTTGCCTATCAATCCAGGAAAGTGGTTGAGGATGCAGTGGCAACACTGTTGAATTTAGTTGTAAAGCACCCTGAGGGTAGGAAGACACATGCAGTTTTATGCTTTGTTGATTTTTCTTCAGCCTTTAACTGCATGCAGCCATATGTTCTTGCTAACAGACTTTCAAAAATACCCAGCATTAACTTTGGAACCATATGTTGGCTCGTTGATTTTCTGACAGCAAGACCACAGAGAACTTGTGTCAATGATTGTCTTTTTGAGACCCCGCTGTGCTCCACAGGCTCACCTCAGGGGCGTGTTCTGTCCCCTTTATTGTTCATGCTCTACACTAATGACTGTAAGAGTATGTTTGATTCGAGGTTCATCATAAAATTTGCTGATGATTCATTTAAGATAAATGGACCACCGGGAGGCGCCAGGCGGAGGGATTTTATGCGAAAGGAAGTAGTTCCAATCATTCCACTTAAAAACAGATCTGTCTTGTAATATTAAATTATCTTTTTTTAGCATGGGGACTTCCCAACCTACCAGTCGTCCACACGACCGTTTTGGAGTCATTTGATCAAGTCAAGTCAAGAAATCTTTATTGTCCCCGAGGGGCAATTTGTGGTGCAGCCAGCAGCAAAACAGAGGCAACATTAAAATACACAGCAATAACATGACAGGTTAAAAGGATTAAAAATATACAAAATGACAATACATAAGTGCAATACCACGATAAGGGACAGAAGAGAGGGAGTAAAGTGACCACAGTGCATACTAGCTGGTATTGTTCAGGAGGCCAGGAGAGCTGCGAAAACGCAGGAGAAACTCGGCCATATTGGAGCGGTTCCTTGTGCTCGCAGAGTCCGCACATAAAGTGGAATAAAAGTATCCAGAGGACAGTGATGCCCGTCAAACCAATATGGTTAAGCTTTATCACATGTGGATCATCTTAGGGTGAGTGTTAGTAATGATGTAAAAACGAGACAGGACAGGTTAGAAAACACAGAGCACACGGGAGCTGCTGCTGCCTGTCGCCATTACCAGCGCCAAGATGAGGCATATGATGGCATATTTGATTAGTTAAATAGCCCGTGTAGGAGAATCTCTTCATACATTTAGGTTAAGAAATATAGAGTAATTATCTTTTAGTAAGGAGCTACAAATAATCTAGGTTGGCCTGCTCCTGCAGCCTCATGACCCTAGGCTGTCTTGCAGGAGCCCGAACTATCTGTCTGTTGGAACATCTAATCTCTGCCATGGGCAGCCCTCTGCACACACACACACACACACACACACACACACACACACACACACACACACACACACACACACACACACACACACACACACACACACACACACACACACCTAACAGCATAAAAGAGAGTAGAAGAAAAGCTAGGGAGGCTTCCTTTGGTCTTGGTCGAGACTCTGTTTGTCATCTGTACTGATTTCTACATCTGTACAATTAAAGACGCCCAGGCTGTTCTTCAGATCTCATACTGTCTCCTGTGCATTGTTTTACTGAGTTTATGCTGGATTTTCCACAACATAATGACGAGCTTTAGCCAGAATTCATTACGGGGGACAAGGGACCATGGTTCTGCAAACTTCTCATGGGATAAGGACACTCTGTGCACACAAAAAGAAAAAGGTAGGAGATTTCCTAAAATTTAGTTGAGAGTTATTTTCCCTGTGAGGTGGTGCGGACTACTGTTCTCTGTCCTCTTCGAATCAAAGAACCTAGAATAGAAATAAGAGGAGACAGTGGGAATGAAGACAGTCTGAGAAAACTGCATGCATGCAGTCAGCTGATCAAAGTGTGCTAAATTTGGGAGAGGAAGCCAATTTAAATTGAATATATATCAGCTGAATATAGGGGAAACTGCAGTTGGTTGTGTGAGACCGCCTCACGCTGTTATACGTGTGAGACTATATGAAACTAGTAGACTGGGTGCAGAGAGGCACTTCGTCTCCTTCAATGTGTGAGACCGCCTCACACTGCTATATGTGTGAGACTGTCATATGTGAAGCTATAGACTGGGTGCAGAGAAGCACTTCGTCTCCTTCAATGTGTGAGACCGCCTCACACTGCTATATGTGTGAGACTGTCATATGTGAAGCTATAGACTGGGTGCAGAGAAGCACTTCGTCTCCTTCAATGTGTGAGACCGCCTCACGCTGCTATATGTGTGAGACTGTCATATGTGAAGCTATAGATTGGGTGCAGAGAGGCACAAGGCCAGTAGTTAAGTGGAACTAGCTAGACTGGGTGCGGTGCAGCACAGGCCAGTAGTTTGGGGAGACAGCCTGGCCCGGGTTGTGATGTGTTTTTAGGCTGAATGCCTGGTGATAAAAGGTTCTGGGTAATTGTTGGGATAACAAGGGGAGTGGCAGGCACGAGTGTGTCTGTCCATTGTTGAACTGTGAGTTTTAGGTCATTCTTTTATGAGCTCTGAAAGGTGGTAGCCGACGGACGAGCAGATTCATCTAGTAATACATACGTGGATTTTCTTTCTGGAAAACTCCACTAGAAAGGAGGATTTGTCATGCGGAGTTCCGCTGAGGCTTAAGAAAAAGCCAAAAGGAGAACGAAAGTGGCATATTTCCTTATAAATTCTGATCCAGACTCTAGAGGGCCGAATAAGTATAATGACGGAATATTACATATTTGAAATGTACATATATATATCTCTTTTATATATCAAAGACCTCACAAAATCAGTGTTATAATTGGACTTAAATTACAGATACAGATTGGCTTGATGAGCAGGAGATAGAAAAAGAGGTCAATAAGGATCGGCTGAAAAGCCTATTCAGGGATCCCAATTGAACAAGCACATCCCATATCTCCTGACCAATTGTAGAAAAATCACACAAATTGGAAAAATCAAAACAAGAATCAGGAATAAAAACTGAGGACTGATCCTCAACACAGGAATTGTAGGAATGTTAAAAAAGTACAAAACACTTAAATTAATTTAAAGTAAAAGACTGCTGACTGACTCCAGTGACTGACTTTGACTTCAAACACGTGTGAAAGGGTATACCGTGTGGGTTGATTGGATCTTTGTGTGTGTCCGTTTTGCTCTGTGTCAACTAAGTTCTCTGGCAGTGTTCACAGCCAGACTCTGCATCTCTGTGTGTGTTATGTTATTCAAAGATTGCTGTGTTTTCCTCACTTGTGTTTATTTCATAGTTGTTTATGTGAATACTGTGCTCATTGCGGACATGTTATCAGTTGAGACATAGAAGGTTAAATACTCCTGGGAAAGAGGTTCTGTTCCTAGTACCATGATGAACACTCCTGATATGAAGGTTTTAGCTTATGCTTCAATATTATTATGATTTTTTTTGTTGTTTACACGTCTTATGCTCCTTAACAAATTTTCTGTGTTAAAGCTGCTGAAATAATGTTTGTGAAAGTATAAAAGATACAAAAAGGGGAAAAAGAAATGAGGTACCACAAGTGCAAAACTTCTAAAACTTCAAATCAAAGGGTTGCTTCTATACATTTGCTGTTTCTGCCAAAATACTGTGTTTTTTAAATATTATTGAAGCTGTTAATATCAACACTGACTATAGAACTTCAGTTAAGGCAAAAGCTTTATACTGTGTATTTTTTGGGAATTTTACAAAACTGCTGGGGATCGAGTTTTAATGTGTGTGCTCATTTGAATAATAAATTCTACAAAAACCATGACCAGAAAGGGAAGATTAGTTTAACTCCAATTGCATTGGTAGGGTTTAAATATCATGAACACTTAAATGATATCCAAAAACTTACAAAAGAAATGGGGACATTGAGTCAAGGGGTTTGAATTTTTATGACCTAAAGGAGGCACATCTGATGTGACTGTGTGTGAGGATTTGGAGCAGTGAATTTAAGAGCATAAACACAAAGATAAAAGTAAAACACGCAAAAACAAGAGATTTGGAACTAAAAGTACTGGACATGTTCAAAAGTGAAGGCCAACACTATTTATGAATAAATTAAAGATTAGGCTTGCAGAGCTAGAAAGCAATAAGGAGAAGGTGGAGAAAAGAAAGTCACAAACATGGAAAATAGGTAAAACAGAAAAGAGATTCTGCAGCCAAATCTAGTATCAGAAAACATAGAAAATGATCCTTCTCTGTTAGGGAGAGTTAATATAATATGTGATTTTGAGTTTGCTGAGGGAGACAAAGCCCACAACAAACCTTTGCCCGATTCCCTGAGGTAAAGATCATAAGTAATTGATATGTGAATGATAATGCTGATAATGCTGAACAATTATATCTGGCCCATAAGATCGTATCATATTTGTATTATTATTGGCCCACCAGTATGAAGTCTATAGATTTCTTCCAGTATAATAATGTAAACTAGAGGCTGTATCATTCACTTCCATTCAAAGCGCTGTGCAGCCGGTCTGTCCCCCTCTGGCGTTCTCAAAACACCGGGCAGCTATTAGCTTTTATCTTCCACAAATGCCTTTTTGTTCCTCATATCAGACTAAAATAACTCCCATAATATTATTTTTTACATTCCAAGTATTTATTTCAAAACTGTGCACTCTGGTTTTCAAGTTTGGCATCTCAGAAAAATTCCCTTTTAGTCACATGTAGTCTCAGTAGTATTTAAAAAATGTGGAAAACTTCACTGAAATTTTAATCTGATGGTTACCATGAATAAGTAATCCATCTTGGTGATTCCCTAGACTCCCAGTACATTTACAACTACTGAATTACTTTTATCACTACTAGTTGAAAAATGCACACTTATTCCTGTTCCAAACTTTGATATTTTCTGCCCTTAAACATGGTAGTGAATGAAAAATGATCCCGTGTCCAGCTACCTAATTTCCTTGCTTTTTCCTTTATGCCCTTCATATGGGAAAATGCTAGGAAATTATGTACCGGTATATTTGTTCTGCTGTTTCATGTGGGTTGAATTAATCTAAAGATTATTTGTATAGCAATGTGACACGAGTCATTGGACATAGTATGGGATAGGAATACTAATATTTGGAATTTGTGAGGAGGAAAACAGTTTGAACTGCATTTAAGATTATTCCTAGACTTTGACGATTACAATACTTGATTATTTTAATATTGCCGAAAGAAGTAATGTATGATTTCAGGCAAAAACACTGGGTCTGAAAGGAGGGACCGACATCCAAGAGAGTGTTTGGAATGTGATGCAGGCCACAATAACAAACTCCTTAGCCAAGAACATTAATATGAGAGGCTTTAACGGGAAGATTGGCTTCCAGCGCCTACGCATAAGGGATGTGGTGTTTGGTAAGTTTACCTTGATGCCAGTACTGTCTTTCATGTTTAAGAGTCATCAAAAGTTATTCACATTTACATTTGGGTTCTTAGGGAATGAAAAAGAGAGGATAAGATGAGGAAAAAAGGAAGGGGAGAAAAGGGAGAAAAAAGGAAGGGGTGCAGGAAGAGATTAAAGAAAAGGAATAAGAAGAGACCAGAGGAGGGTGGAGGAAGACAAAGAGGTGAGCTGACAAGTATGGTAGGGGAGATAAAAACAACAACATGATTTTATCTATTATGTCAGTAGAGGTAGTAGGACTCAGTTCTGTTTATAGAAAACTGGTTAGGTGGTGGGAATTAAAGGGGACCTGCCATCAAAATTTCATACCCATTTTTATCATTTTTTCATAATCCTTGATGTCCTCTGATCATGTTTGCATCATAATTTTAGCTGAAAAGTTATTTGATGGTTTGTTTTAGTATGCCTAAAAAACCTTACAGGAAAACCAACAGATTTTGGCTCATTAACATTTATGATAATGAGCTTTGCTCTGATTGGATCGCTGCTGTGAAGCCTGCTGTGCTCTGATTGGCTCAGCAGTGGAGGTTCGGATTTCGGTTTATCCATTTTGCTAATGTGTGCTAAAGTAAGGTGCCCAGATGTCTGTAATGATATCCGGGAATATTCGTTTCGGCGGCGGGGAGGGTGCAGGGGCTGCAGGGGCTGCATGATCACAGACAAAATCTACTACTACTATTTAGTAGCAGCGCATGCCCCTTGTAATAACCCCCGTAAGAACTTTTGTTCAGGACTGCTTACTTGTGCTTCCTACCCATTCGGCTACTGTAATAACCGTTGTTCGAGCCCACACGCAACATTTTTGTTCTCATTCATGAAACGCTTAAATCGGGGACATTTTCGGGGACAGCTTTTGCCAGGGACAGGTCATCTCATTCGGGGACTGTCCCTGGAAATCGGGGACGTCAGGTCACCTTATGCTAAAGGCTAAAAATGGCAGGTATTAAACCATATATTTTAGACCCCAAGTCCGAAGAGGAGGTGGAAGTTGAAGAAGAAGCCGGAGAGCTCCAGCTGTGTTTTCTCATTCATTCTGCCCAGCTTTTAGTTCATTTTCCCGGCAGTGAACCCAAGGAAACACCGGTCGTTTGGAAGAGACCCATAGTGGATACAGCGGAAGCTGGGTCTCGCTCTGGCTGGAGAGTGATGTTGACTGTGAATGAGTATGGGAACGAGAGAGTGGGCGCGGCTCACCGAGGACGCGCTCGTGAATAATAATGAGCAAGGTCAGCGCGACGTCAGAAGGACCTGCTTTTTCAATTGGCCTGGTTTACCCGTTTCTTTATTTTAAACCTTTACAGAATGCAAACGACGGAACGGTTTGTTTTCACATTTACAACACAAGACGAACAGAATATGGACCTTATCTGACACAAAAACACACAAAATTACATTTTTGATGGCAGGTCCCCTTTAAGAATGTTGCTCTACATGTATAGACTAATTTTGCTTCAGTTCAGTAGAGTAGAACTTCAGTAGAAAGCCTTATACCAATTCATGCCATTGCTATTGTGTTTTCCTAAAGAAATTGTGGCAAACTGTGTTTTGGATCACATGGAGCCACACAAGATTTAAAATAAGCCGTCATGTGCCTTCTTGGGTTCCATACTACTCCACCACGTAACCTGGGATGGGATGGGACATAACACTACTCATTTTTAAACTGTGTGATTGTGTGATACAACGTTCAGTTTAGGCTTTCCGCAGTATACCGTATACACGTCATTGCGGTGAAATACAGTCACGGTGGCGACACCGTGAGATTGCTGAGCTCATGGTGTCGTAATTCCAATATTATGTAGCGCCGCCGGCGTGTAAAGCGCACGTTACGCCTCAACACAAGCGCGACTTGCCATAATAAAGATATCACTTCAGGTTCACATTAACATTAGTGGTCAGTCTGGGCTACAGTAAGACAGCAGCACCAAAATATTGAACCATTTCCTACCTGTGTGATGCTGCGGAGTGCTGGAAAAAACACGATTGTATATTCCATTAGTTCTGGGCAGGCTGCCATGCCCATGATGATAATGCGCTGCCCCCCGTAAATGGTTCAGTCCAACAATCAAGCACCCCCCAGGAAAGGTAGTTTTGGTATCAAACACACCTAAGGCGACGCCCCGCCATATCCACATGATCCATTCCAGGAAGCGTGCACAAAGCATGGCATGATGATGGCAGACTCCTCCGAACCAGAGGCAGAGATAATATGCTCGAGCGCGGACCCAGTTGGCCCGCAGCCCCCTCCTTCACCGGTTAGACAAGACACACCACACAGACAGACACACATTTTGCTTAAATAAAGCAATGTTTTCTTTTGAGGATGATCCTTGTGTGCTTTGGTTGTCATTTCATAGCCCCTAGTAAAGTTTTTTTTATTATATATATATCGTCACCGTGAGATACCGCGGTGTATGGTACTGTCACTGTACTGTACTGCAAAATCTCAAACCGTGGAAAGCCTAGTTCAGATATACTTTCTCCTAGAGTGCCAGCTCATTACGGCAAAATCTGCAAAATTACATGCCTTATGTGTAGATGTCACATCAGAATGTCACTAAGACCTGGTTAGTGGAATTTGGTTAATGGAATAATGGCTAATGGAATTCATGTTTATATGTATGTTCTAGCTGCCGTGAGGTGCAACAGACTAATGAGTGGGGCCACTGACCAGGAAATTGATACCACTGTGAAGAGATGGCTACACCTGGCCCCTGATCGAGATGGTGGGAGGAAAGAATGGATGCAGAGGAAGAGCAATGAAGAGGAAAGGAGAAATTAATGATGGCACCCATTTGTAAACTCATTCCTCTAGTTGTGGCCATCTAGCTTTTAGCCTGCAAAGCTTTTTTTGTTCTATTCATTGTAGGAAGACTAACTCTGCTGCTTGATTACTGTTTTCAGCTGCATATTTCACTACTTGTAACTTGTAATCAGCAGAGTGTGATTTTCTTTTTGGGGGCATTTGTGTTCGTTATTTAGATGTCTTTAGAGTGTGTAATGTACAGACATTTTTACATTGTATTGTATTGTTATTGTATTTATAAATAAATATTTGATACTGTCATTGTTTGGGCATTTTGTTTTCTGGGCCAAATACGACAAGTGAGTGTATTGAAGAATTGGCTTGATACGGTTTAGTTAAGGCTGACATCTGGAACCAGTTCTGAAACCTGTCTGTTCCTACTTAGGGCCAGCTGTGGTCATACAGGTGGCTGACATCTAGGAAAAAACAAAAACTTTTCTGGCCCAACACTAGGGCAGGACAGGGCCACATATGGCTATATAGGTGGCTGAGACATGGCAAAATCATGGGCCATATGTGGCAACCAGATGTGGCCCTCCCAAGTGCCGTAATTCATTGCGATATGTGGGCCGAGTGTGAGTGAGTTGTGTGGCCCACTACTGGGCCAGACTAATTTTGCTATGTGGGATGTGTCTAAAACCAAAGACATGATTCTAGATTTTAGAAAGAATCCACCTGTCAAAGCTTTAACCTTTGTTAATGGCAAAGAGGTAGAGATTGTAAACCAGTACAAGTATCTAGGCACCATCCTGGATGACAAACTTTCCTTTGAGACCAACTCAGATGCCATCTGCCAAAAGGCAAATCAGAGATTATTTTATCTGAGGAAACTGAGGTGTTCTAATGTTGACAAAAAGCTTCTTTAAATGTTATATTCGTCTTTTATTGAGTCCATTTTAACTTTTGCTATGGTCTGTTGGTTTGGTAACCTCAGCATCACAAATAAAAACAAGCTGAGGAGTATTGTCAAACTCTGCCAAAAAACTATTGGCTTGAGTCTGAATGATCTTGACTCTGTTTTTAAAACCAGAGCCACTCAGAGGGCAAAGGCCATTCTGGCAAACCCTCTCCATCCTCTTCATGCTGAGTTTCAGCTTCTCTCGTCTAAGAGAAGGTA
Organism: Xyrichtys novacula; assembly: GCA_962446985.1. Taxonomy (NCBI): domain Eukaryota; kingdom Metazoa; phylum Chordata; class Actinopteri; order Labriformes; family Labridae; genus Xyrichtys; species Xyrichtys novacula. The sequence goes on from OY660868.1 coordinate 34,937,079, forward strand.
CACTTTCACTTGCAAGGCTAAATCATATTGGTACCTTAAATCCTTTGTCCCAACAGCCATTGGCTTTTTAAACAAGCTGTAGGCAGGCATGATGGAAATGATGCACCCTTAGTTTGTGCTGACTCTGTGTATTTATATATTTACTGTATTTGTGTGTGGTATTGGATGTATGCATTTCTGCAGTGTGAGGTATTGTAAGAATATGTGTTTTTAACTTCTGTTGCAAACTGAATTGCCCTTAGGGCACAATAAAGATTTTCAAATCAAATCAGAAGGCGACGGTTTTTAACTCCCACTTAATCCGTACAGCACGTGAACAGAGACAACCGGTAGTTCTCATCCTTCCTTCTCAATAGTGCCACCGCGTCATCCTGCTGTAGTCTTCATCTATCAAGGTAATTGTGATTATAATTGTGATAAGCGCACAACAGGCGACACGCCACAACATGTATCCATTTTGTCCGTTGCCACTTTACGGGGTGAGCACAGCATGAAAATAGTCCTTTCCATGATGTTACATGGTGTTAGCCACGATGTTAGCCACTAGCCGTATGTTGCGAGCACTAAGCAGCTATTTTTAGTTGAACCAGAGGCGAACTTGCTAGCTGCAAGTGTATATCTCTAAGTGTATTAACTGTTCACAAAAAGAGTTTACCTGGAACTAACCAGTTGGTGGTTCATGGGTTCAGTGTGCCGCAGAAGATATATATGTCATGAGTCTATTGGTTCCAAATAAACTTGTTGTTCTAAAGAGTTAATGTGCTCAAAAATGTCTGTGTCACGCAAAGTATTGTTATAATAATGAGAAAATATCAATTTTATGCACTTGATGGGGTTCTGCAAAAATCCCAATCTGTGCTGACTCAGATTATTAGTTGCTGATGATTATTTATTGCACTGAAATGTGCCTGACACTGTGGAAACCTGCCGGTGAGGAATCGGTGACGTATGCCGGTACGCCGCTGGTCTACCAAAATACTACTAGACTAGCTGCGCTCTGCCTGCGCTGAAAGCTGACCAGGTTTGAATCGGCGAGCTTTCAGCGCACTTTACACGCCACTGGCAAGCACGAAAAGTGTCACTGCGCCCGCTGACTCTGTCAACACCTCCCCCTGCCACGCCACCACGCCCAGCTTGGTGGATCTCGGTTCACCTCCGTGCGCCTCAGTCCACGAAAATACCAAACTGGCTGTACGCCGGGCTCCGCCAGACGAAGATACAACTGCGCGGGGTCCGCCACCCTCCGTTGCCTCACCAGTGTACACGAAAATAGAGCCCTAAGATTGAGATTGAGAGGTCAGATGTTTTTCACGACAATGAATTTGTGATGCAAATGGAAAACTCATTTGAAAATATGTTGTTTTTTGGTGCAAAATGCTTTATCTATGTGAACCAATCAATTATGTGGAACTACTTTCTGCCTGTCGGAAACCGCACCAAAACTCCACTCATAGGATGCAGTGGGGGAATAGTCACTGCTGATAAACCACACTGGTGGAGAGGAGCTCATACAACATAATATCAAAAAATCTGAATTATCCCTGTAAGTGCTGAATGTATTTGAAGCAGCTTCAAAATGTTATGTAATGTCTATCTTTGAATTTGAATTGAATTTGCATGAGTTAAAGCCAATGTTAAGTGAAATAACTGGATTTTGTTGGAAGATTTGAAACTGAATTAAATAAAAGCTCTATGCTACAAAGTCATCTCATTATGAAATTGAAACTGTAAATATTACATTGAATAGGTTTAACAGTAATATTGTTTCCTGGAATATGATAGTTATTGTAATATAACCAGTGGCGGTTCTAGACCAAATTACTCCCCGGGCGAGCACCCCTCCAATGCCCCCCCCCCCCCCCCCCCCCCCCACACACACACACACACACACCACACACACACACACACACAAAAAGAGATAGAATTTTGAACAGATAGTTTTGTATTACTATGTAGTATTATTATTATTATTATAACAACAAAAATAAAATATTTCTCAATTGCAGAAATCCTTCAATAGAAAAAAACACAATCCTGAGGGCCATTTTGAGAAGGGCCCCCAGATCCTGAGGTTTTCTGAAGTGTTGAGGTTTACAAAAAAGCTGCTATCTCTGCCTCTGTAGTAGATAGAAACAAAATTCAAAAAGTATTTGAGAGCTTAAACATGTGGCTTTCAAGAAAGCTCTCTTTTAGTTTTGCGAACCTTTATCACATTTTTGAAAACCTTGAACAAACAAACTTAAACGAAATAAAGCGGCTGTATAAATAAAAGTAAAGGCTCTGCACTGGAGAATGACAAATAATTTGTTTTCTGTAAAACAAGTGGCAGTCATGATAAAGTGTCCATTCAATACAAATGTAAATATAGAAAATAAGGTGTTGAAAGGGTATACAGCTGCCCCAGTATAGTGCCAGTACAAAAGCAGAACTAAAAACTAAAAAATGAATAAATAAATACGTGGCTGACAGTGTGTTCATCTCTGTTCTCACCCAAAGTCATGCAACACTCACAGAAAACGCTGATAGTGGGCAGGGGACAAAATCCCCCTCTGGAGCAGCATGTAGCTTTAGCGTTTACCCGTGCGGTGACGCGCCTCTTTTGGCTCAAATACGGGACGTCCCGGCTAATGCTGGATGGTCGGCCATCCTATTAATTAGCAAAGGCTTCAGAGAAGTTTTAGAGCACCAAAATCTTACATTGTAGCAGAGCTCTGGTTGTAATTTTTTCTACATTCATATCTTCCTTCTTAAGTGTGACCCTCCTTGAATAATACATAGGATGTGTCGACTAGGTCGCTTCAAGTCGCGTTTGGTCTGAACGCGGCTAAGAGTTTCTTGCGGAGCCTCTCCCTCTGGGTCAGACTCTGGCTCAAACTGGTAGGGTTGTACGAGCGATCTTCTTGCAGCCATGACCGAGCCAGTGTAAACATTAGCACATGGCTATCGGAGCACAGCCACAGCCCCTTCCAGAGAGATGGGTGTAAAGTGGACGTGGCTTAGGTGCAGCTCATTTCATTAAAGAGACATGGCCAAAAACGGAGGATTTTAAGCGGAGCTGTTTTTAGCTGATAAAAAGAGCACTAAAATAATTGATCCAAATCGAATTTTGACCGAAGGACGTCACAGACATGCTTTTAACACACCAGGGGACTATTTTAAGTTGTGTGAAATTGGCATGCCATGGGACCTTTAAATCATCACATTACATTTTTTAGAGAATGGATGTTGTTGTGCAGTGTATGACAGCCTACTCCTTTAGAATTAAAACTGACTGCTGGTCATAGTGCTGTCACAGGTTTGATAAATGTGTAATCCATAATTCTGCAGCCGTTGGAGTTAAATAGCCTAAATTATAAAGTTGTAAAGGTGGTGTCAGTAAAGTGCCCCCACCACCACCACCACCACCACCATTTGGAATTTGCACCACGTACATATGCAATCAAAACTAAACACTGGTTTCTTTCCCATCGTTGTTTGTCAAGCCCTGCCAATCACTGGTATTGCTCTGTTACTGGGTAACAATATAGCCAGTGGTAAAGTGACTCCTGCGCTGGAAGTGTTGGATTCCCCTCAACGCATCAAAGCTGGTAATGAAACACATGCAAATTCCGATTTATACCCTGTTTGGGCAGTCACTCGCGCCCAAGCACTCAAAGATAAAAATGATTATGTGTCTTTGTCTGACAGTGTGCTTATGTCTGCTTTTTCAGATGATGTTAACATGGAGAATGAGACAGAGACTGCGGTGGTGTTTCCCTGCAATGTTACCGCCAAGCTGGTGCACGCCACCAGCCCAGAATAGCCATCCTTTGATGGCATTACGCGCCTGGTAACCCATGAACGTCTGTGCGCCGCTCAAAGAGCTGATCCGACACTAAGAAAGTGCCTCGCCAGTGTGGTAAGTGCTGACAAGGCTAGTGGAGAAAAGGTAGCCTACTTATTTGATAAAGATGTCTTGGTGCATAAATGGTCTTATGTTGCTGATGATTCTGATTTGAAATCCGTTTACCAAATAGTTGTCCCCACTGTGTTTCGCCCACACATATTGTCTGTAGTGCATGAAAGCCAGTGGTCGGGACACTTGGGCGGAATGAAAACATAGTGTATTCCCAAACATTTCTTTTGGCCCGGCTTGAAAAGTGACGTGTCCAAATATTGCTGGTGTTGTTACGTTTGCCAAATTGCGGGGAAACCAAATCAGACTATCCCGCCAGCTCCGTTGTATCCAATACCTGCAATAGGAGAATCATTTGAACGGGTATTAGTGGACTGTGTTACCATTACCTCGCACAAAAAACAGGAATCAATTCCTACTCACCACCATGTGCACTGCCACTCGGTTCCCCAAAGCCATTCTGTTACGAAAAATAACATCCAAATCTGTGGTCCAAGCTTTAACAAAGTTTTCCTCCACATTCAGTCTTCCGCGGGTAACCCACATTGATCAGGGCACAGATTTTCAGTCAAATCTCTTCAAGCAGGTCCTTGAAACATTGAGAGTAAAACATGCCATCTCTAGCGCGTAGGTTGGTGAACGCAACTCGGCTAATTAAAGTGCTCGGTTACCAAAATCCAAAATGTTGAAAGTTTTGCCGTCTTATTTAGAGCACTTGACAGACAAGCAGCAGCGCGATGTAACAAATTTAATAAGTCGTTTCCCATGTCTGTTTACTGATGTCCCGAGCCGTACAAATGTCCTCGAGCACGATATTGATGTTAAGGATGCGAAGCCAATTAAACAGCATCCTCATCGTGTTAATCCCACAAATCGTGCGCTGATAAAAACTGAGGCAGAGTACCTCCTACAGCACGGATTGGCCACGCCCAGTTCCAGCCCCTGGAGCTCACAGTGTCTGTTAGAAGGTGAATCTGATGGTTCTCCCCAGTTCATCACTGATTTTCGCAAGGTAAATGCCGCCACAGTCCCTGCCTCATACCCAGGTTTGTGGATGGAAGACTGTGTTAGTAATTTGGGTCCGGCCAAATTTGTGAGCAAGTTAGACCTGCTCCAAGGCTATTGGCAAGTGCCTTTGACAGACCACGCCTCCCAAATTTCTGCATTTGTGACTCCCGATTATTTCTTGCAATACACTGTCATGGCTTTCGGTATGTGCAACACTCCAGCCACGTTCCAGCGACTGGTAAACACTGTGCTATCTGGGTTGACAAACTGTAATGCATATTTGGATGATCTGATTGTGTACACCACCACTTGGGAGGAGCACATTTTGATACTTGAGCAGGTGTTCACCCGTCTTGCCCAAGCATCGCTGACGCTGAATTTAGCAAAATGTGATTTTGAAAGAGCCACCTTTTTGAAAGAGGGAGACAGATAGGCCAAGGGGAAGTGCGCCCAGTTGAAGGGAAAATAACCACGATAGCTGAGTGTCCGGTTCCGATAACCAGATGAGCTCCCCGCAGATTCTTAGGCATGGCAGGTTATTACAGCTTTTGTAGTAACTCCTCCACCGTAGCACATCCGCTGACAGGCTTGCTGAGTTTGAGTTTGTGTGGACTCCTGAATGCCAACAGGCCTTTGAAAATGTGAAGGCTCTCCTAAGCCATGCTCCTGTGCTTGCAGCTCCTGATCCCTGCAAGCCATTCAAAATGGAGGTGGATGCCAGTGCTGTGGGTACAGGTGCTGTGCTATTGCAGGAGGATGGTGATGGAGTTGACCATCCTGTATGTTACTTTTCGCATAAGTTCCACAAGCACCAGCTTCACTACTCCACCATTGAAAAAGAGACACTTGCTTTGTTGTTAGCACTTCAGCACTTCAAGGTGTATGAAGGCTCCAGTTCCTTGCCAGTTGTAATCCTGACCGATCACAACCCTCTCGTTTTTCTGTCCCACATGTATAACCACAATCAGAGACTCATGCGGTGGGCTTTGATCGTGCAAGATTACAACCTCAAAATCCATCATAAAAAGGGTTCAGACAATGTGATGGCAGACGTGTTGTCCAGGGGCCTATTCTATGAAGCAGGTTCAACCTAGCGAGTTGAGCGAGGTAGCTCCAAGGCTACCTCGCTTACCTCGCTCAACTTACTGCATCTGACCAAACGCGAACATGGACCAGTCTGGAGCATCAGAGTAGGCCAGAGAGCAAAAGACCACGTACTTTACAAACGAGGAGCAGGAGACGATCATGAGAAAGTATGAAGAATTCAAATCTATCATAAACCTCAAAAGCAACACTGTCACTGCTGCAAAAGCACAGAAGGAATGCTGGCAGAAAATTGCCGACAGTCTCAATGTGTAAGTATAGTGCGCAAAAAATCCTTGATGCCATCATCACCCTGAATTAGCACTGTTCAACATGCACTTTTAACATGCACCAGACATGTCTAATTCAATTTCAAGATGAATTCATTCATTAGTTCATTCATCATGTTTACATTTTTTGTGTGATATGTAGGCCATATGAGCCTTTCATAAAGGTGGTCATCAGGAAAAGTAAGTGGGTCCATGCGGTCCCTAAAAACTCTCGCGCGCCGGAGTGCTTCTCAGACAATGCAAGCACCGAGGTCTATAGGATCCTCCAAGAGCGGACAAGCCATTTTTCGAGAGAGCTCATTGGTCAGTGGGCGAGGTTTTTATACTCGGTGAGTTCAATCTGGAACCTAACCTTCCCTAGAGCAGGTTAGCCGTTCAGCGTACGTTGCCGTGAAGACTCGCCTTGCTAAGAAGTGAACCCATGTCATCGAACAGGAAACCCCAAACTTACCCTCGAAGTTACCTTGCTAAGCAGTAATCCTGCTTCGTAAAATAGGCCCCGGGTTGTGGTAAGTAATGATGTGGTTATTTAGCAACAATACCTATTGGTTTGTGTCTTAAGGGGAAGGGTGTTATGGCTCCCACCATTGTTTAACTCTTGTCGGCATAGCTTGTTTATGTATATTTCAGTGAGTCAACTCCAGCTCATTACTGGCTCCAGCCAAAGGGGGCGCGGCCTCCGGCAGCACTCAGCATGATGATTGGCATTGTCCTCCCTCTGTCCACCAATTGCAGGGATGCAGCTGGATGCTGAGGCTACATGAGCTCCATGAGCGTGGCAGTCCGGACGGCTGCCTTAGAAACCCACAGCTCACCATGTGCCTCCCGATATTGTAACTTGTTAGGCTAAAACGGGGCACTAGACTCTGTAAATGACACAGGGTTTCAAAAAATGATACCGTTCAGCTAACATTGGCAAGTTGAACTCTGTATTCGAGTATACTAGGTATATGGGGTGCTGACTCCCCCTTGTATTTATTTTTGGTTCTGGTAAAGTGAATTAGAATCTTGAGTTTTGACATCTCCTTCATTTTCGTAGATAATTATCGGCTCCTCCTTTAGTGAGTCCTCCTTTCGTTACCTTTTTTCCCTTTGTGTTGAGCAGCACCCACCGGCCTCTGTCTCCTAGGTTATGTTTTCGTTGTGTTTTTGTATTATTTATCAATTAATCATTGTGCCAATAAAATAACTTTAATTTACCAACGACATCTGGTTTTATTTTCCAGTGGGTGAAGCCACTCCAAGAACAGCACCCTCTGGTGATAAGCTGCAGTATAAGTCATTAATCCCTCCTCCCGCCAATTTATTACACAGAACATAATTCCAGACCCCCCCCCAACTCCTGCATGCCCTGGACTGAATGCGGCACAACACCTTACCCTATGTCTAGATGTATATTTAGTCTTTATTATTTACTTGATATACTTTATTTATTTTATTTTTAATTTCTCTCAAATATGTGCTTTCTAATGTTGTGCATTAAAACAGAGGAGAGGGGTTGTCATGAACTATAATTTGATGTGATTGAGACCCCTTTCCTCTTCCTAAACTATAGTGATGTGCATTAAAAAAGGTGATGTGCCATCTGAAGACAGTCCAGGGTGGAGAATTGGAGGAGGGGGCAGGGGGGAGGCCGGGAGGGCAAGGAGATCACAGGTCATGGCCTAACAGGCGCAACCCAGCAGGGACCCGAGTGGTAAATAGTGAAAAAATAAATTAATTAATTAATCAATTAAAAAAAAAAGAAAAAAAAAAAAAAGAAAATTGGGAATGAAAGTGCCAGAGAACTGAGATGGATGATATTGTGACTGGTTTGTGGCAGATTATGATTGTAGAAAAGTGATGATTGATAACCAGGTAGAGTTATGATTATTGTCAGAGAAAGAAAACTATCCTCATGAACTGGAAGTCTCGGAACTCCATACACATCATACACTGGAAAAACCTGCTCACAGACTACATCTCCTTAGAAAATACAAACTCCTCTGACAATAATCCTAACTGATTATTTATCTGCCGTTCAGTTTTTCATGTTAATAAAAATATTTTCTATGCCTTTTAAAGTATTTGTCATTTTTTTATCCCCTCGAAATCAAAAATAGTATTGAGTATTGATATATACATATATATATATACACATACACTGAATATATATGTGTGTGTGTGTGTGTGTGTGTGTGTGTGTGTGTGTGTGTGTGTGTGTGTGTGTGTGTGTTAATACATTGGAAGTATTTGTACAGTCAACACAGATAGGATTCACATGTTAACAGCCTGTGTATCTTGTCCCCGCCGTATTATATCAGTCTTACACTTTGTCAGTGCCAAAAACTCATATTACCTCGATATATCACTTGCAGGTAAGAGGAAACCATGGGAGAATGTGTACACCAACCTAAAAAGCTCCAACACCAAGAAGAGGACTGTGGTTTTATCAGTAGAAATCAGTAGAGTTGTGAATTTATCACAGTACATGGACCAGTAGGACAGTTTATAAAAGTGGACATCTGGGGCCTGCTTCTCTCATCTCTTCATCTGAGGAGTTATTCACACCCTCCTCAAGTGCTCATCTTCAATGTGAGGCATGTCAGAAACACAGTCTTCAAAGAGGGGGTGGAGCTTCAACAGTCAGCCCCCTCTCAGCAGTGGAATCCTGCAGGAGGAAACCTTCAGGCTCATTTCCCAACCTAAATCCCAGACCAGTCTCATTGCATGCTCCTCAGCTGGTCAGGGGTCTTCTGAGCTTCCATTCACAAAGTCCCAAATTTTCCAGCAAGTCTAAATCATAGACTGTATATAGAATGGATGCCGTATGCCTCCTCACTGGGTGAAGCCACCTCGAGAACAGCATACTCTGGTGACGGGCTGCAGTATAAGTCATACATCCCCCTCTTCCAGCCATACTTATGGAGCTGTGGACAAACTTTAGAAATTCATTACACAGAATATAAATTGTTCTCCCCACTGCTTGCGATGTTGACATGTAGTCACTGGTTTGTGTTCAAGTCCTCTTTTTTTGTGTGCAGCTTCATTTTTAAAAGTTATTAGGGGGTTCATGTTTTCTATGATTGACATTTGATACAGCCTATGGGCGTATGAAGATTGTATAGCTCACCTGGGGGATACGCTGTCATCACAGGGACTCTCCCGCCGGATGCGTACAATGCTACTGCGCAAGTGGTGGAGTGGGTACAACACTACTGTGCAATGTTGGTCTCAGGAAGTGGATAAAAAACCCTGAAAATACCTAGAGGAATTTGGCCTCAAATACTGTACGTATAACGACAGAAGGCAGAACCAAGTCGTCTACAGTCTATGGTCCAATTCCAGACAGGGTGAGTACAGTCGCACCAAAAACCTCTGCGTATGCACGAAACAAGGCCTGGAAGGGGTATATGGCACTTTTCACAATGAGCGTGTGAGTCATCTAACTTGACAGTAAATTATGAAAACCAGTCTGCAAACTCTGACTCTAAAAGTGAACAGGACACGCAGAGCAGAGAGTTTAAAAAAAACAATAAACTGGACTGGACTGACCACACAAACTCTATCTACAGGAAAGGCCAAAGTAGACTCCACCTGTTTCCCATCCCCTGCACATCACTGTAACAGCACCGGGCAGCTCCTTCAGTGACAGGCTTCTTCACTTGCCCTGTGTGACAGAGAGAAACTGCAAGTCCTTCCTTCCTGCTGTAGTCAGACTGTTTAACCAGGCCTGCTTCCAGTAGTCCAGGTTTTTTTTTAGTACAACTAATGGACAGTGAACAGATCAATATTAAGCTCAGGAAGTGCTGACGTGGCGTGAGACGCAGACCACGAGCAGATCGATCCCGAGTGAAGTGGCTTTTTATCAGTATTTTATGCAGTTTTTAGACCGATATTCATGTCACACTCACTCGATCTAGGCTGTTTTTAAACAACACTCTTCATCAGAGCAACGATTTTAACAATCGGACCGGGATTTTAAGAATTTTTACCCCGTTGCCTTCTGGACTGCCTGTTAGCTAATCTCGCTCGGCGTAGCGCTATGACTGCCTCCACTGCAGCTCCATCTACACCTCCATACAGGTGCGATGGTTGCCTACAAAAATCCCAATCAATTGTTGAACTAAGGCGCCGTATTTCCAACCTCTATTGGATCCGGGATGAGGAAAAACTGCTAGACTCTGTGACCACACTGGGCGCAGGTCCCCCTGTCAACGCGTCTGAGTTGGACTCCACCATCCTGCTGACAGACGCTGCTCAGCCGGCTACGGTGAGACCCGCGGATGCCTCTGTTTTCCAACCGGCTCCCGGCCCCGGAGGTGCTTCTGCTGCAGCCGGGCTGGCTGTCGCGGTTCTGCCGTCGCATCCCCAGCCCGTCGACCACTGGCACTCGCTGGGTGCTAAGCCCAAGCTATTGCCTGCTACAGCACTGGATTTTACACCGAACCCGAGGCACAGAGCACTCAGCTCTACTCCGCGGCATCAGCCCTGGCAGTCTGTGGCAGGTAGCAGGAGGGCACACAGAACCAGCCCACAGCCCACCTGTGAACTCCACCTGTCCAACAGGTACGAAGCCCTCAGCCTGCAGGATTTCCCTCCCCTGGGAGCGCGGTCCAGCTCGCCGCCGGGTCCTGTCCACCCAGCTGGCCGTGGCTCTGGTCAGCCTAGGAGCCGGGGGCTGTGTGTTCAGTCCGGCCCCTCCTCTCCATCTGGGCCGGGAACAACCGCGGCCCGATGCCGCCAACCCCGGGTACCATCCCGCCAGCGGCGCAACTCCCAGCGACGCAACTCCCGGCAGCCGGCGGAGCAGCGCGCCCCCTCCGTGCTGGTCGTCGGGACCTCGATGGTCAGGCACGTGAGGATACACGGTGGCCGGACCTTCTGCCGCCTTGGAGCTCGCATCAAGGAGGTTGAGTCTTCTGCCCTTCAGTTGTGTGCTCAGCACAGCTCAGCCTCTACGCTGGTTCTGGATGCCGGGATCGGCGACATCAAAGACCAACAGTCTGAGACCCTCAAGCGCGACTTCATATCCATGGTGGACCACATGCTGGATACAGGGAAGCGACTTATAATATCCGGCCCACTTCCCCCACCGCGTTATGGCGATGTCACCACCAGTCGCCTCCGCCAGCTGCACCTGTGGCTCAAGGGCTTCTGTCTGGGGAGAAGTATCCCATATGTGGACAATTTTATTGCTTTTTTAAACAGACCCCACCTTTTTAAATCAGACGGCCTTCACCCAAACCAGGAGGGGTCAAGGCTTTTATCAGTAAATATTGACCTGACGCTCCGGTCCTGCACAACCACCTCCTGACTGTCTGCACACATGCCCTCTGCACCTCATTTACACTCACCTTCACCACTCCCTACCTACACTATACACGCCCCTCCCTCTGTGCCCTCAGTGGCACAGGACAGGATTTACACCATCACAACCATAACCACACATAGACAACTGAGGAAGAGGAGGACTGCTTTTAGACCAAAATGTGTTTTTAATGTTCCCCTAGAAAAATGCACTGAGCGCACGTTCAGCACAGATATTAAAATGGCTGTGCTGAACGTGCGCTCTCTTTTAAACAAATCTTTTATTATCAATGACATAATTACAGACAATAACCTTGACAGCATTCTCCTTACAGAGGCATGGCTTGGCACTGATGCACCTGTTAATCTCACCGAGGCTTCCCCACCAAATTTTAACTTTTTATTTTAAACTAGGGGGTGCAGAAGAGGGGGTGGTACTGCCTCAATTACAAAATGCAACATGCATACAAATGAAGTCATTTTTAACAGCTACTCATCATTTGAGTAACATGCCTTCGTCTTTAGCAGCCCACCTATCCTCTGTATAACTGTCTACCGACCTCCCAAGTATTCCACTTCTTTTATTCGGGAATTTTCAGAGCTTTTATCAATTATTTACGCCACTTTTAACAGGATTTTAATAACTGGTGATTTTAATCTACATGTGGACATCTCCTCAGACCCAATGTCCAGAGAATTTTTAAACCTTTTACACTGTTTTAACTTCAACCAACATGTCACACAGCCGACCCACAGCAGGGGGCACACCTTGGACTTAGTCATATCTTATGGTCTGTCCATTGGAGCGCCCTCTGTTGTGGACCTGGCTGTGTCTGACTATTTTTGTGTCTTTTTTACAATCACCAGTTTTAATCAGAGGGAGGCCCCGGTGAGAACAGCGAGGAAACGCTACCTAACTTCTGAAGTGGCTGCAAATTTTATCCAGATCTTACAGAGAACTCCAGACGACATTTTACCAGCACCCTGCAATTTTATCACTGACAACCTGAACAACAAAATGAAGTCAGCACTGGACTCAGTGGCTCCACTTTTTATAAAAACAATCAAATCAAAACCTACATCCCCGTGGAGGACTGGAGACATTAAAAAATTGAAAAGGGAATGCAGGAGTGCTGAAAGGAGATGGAGGAAATCAAAGCTGACAGTGGACTATGAAACATTACACAGACTTCTTAAAACTTACAATAACGCAATCAAACAAGCAAGAATCTCCCATTTCCAAAATCTTATCCATAACCATAAAAATAATCCCAAATTCCTGTTCTCCACAATAGACTTTTTAACAAACAAAAATTTTAAAAGATCCTCCATAACACCTGATAATGTCCTTTGTGAGGATTTTGCAGACCACTTCAGAAGAAAAATAGATGACATTCGATCCAGTCTTTTATCCCGACAGCTTTTAAGACCTGGATCACCGAATTTACCCGAGGAAGCACTGGAAAGTTTTGCCCTGGTTGATGCTAGGACACTTGGTCGAGTTTTCTCCCAGGTAAAGCCCACAACCTGCCTTTTAGACCCAATTCCCACACCGTTTTTTAAAAAACTCTATGGATTCTTTGAGGAACAGCTGTTGTATTTGGTAAACTGCTCTCTTCAGACGGGTGTCTTCCCCACCGCCTTTAAAACGGCGGTGGTGAAGCCCCTTCTGAAGAAGAGTGATTTGGATCCCAATGTTTTAAATAACTACCGGCCTGTATCCAACCTACCATTTTTAGGTAAAGTTCTGGAAAAACTCGTTTTTAACCAAGTAAATGATTTTTTAAACTCAAAACAAATTTTAGAGACCCATCAGTCTGGCTTTAGGAGGAACCACAGCACAGAGACAGCACTTCTGAAGATTTTAAATGACATCAGATGTGACTTAGATAACCACAAACTCACAGTGTTGGTTCTGCTGGATCTAACAGCCGCCTTCGACACAGTAGATCACCAGATTTTATTAAATAGACTGCGGAATGTGGTTGGCCTCTCTGGTACTGTTCTTAAGTGGTTCACGTCCTACCTGACTGATCGAAATTTCTTTGTAAATATGGATACATGTTCCTCAAGGACCCATAAAATTGAGTGTGGGGTTCCCCAAGGGTCAATTCTAGGTCCAACTCTGTTCAACCTCTACATGTTACCCCTTGGGGATGTCATCAGGAGGCACGGCATCAGCTTCCATAGCTATGCTGATGATACGCAACTGTACATCGCCGTGTCTCCTGATGACACAGGGCCAATTGGTGCCCTTTTTAACTGCATTTTAGACATTAAATCATGGATGGCAGCAAATTTCCTGCAGCTCAACCAGGACAAAACAGAGGTTTTAGTCATTGGTCCTGAAGGCCAGAGAGAGAAACCTTTACCAAAGTTACAGGATTTTAAACCTTCAAAATCTGTAAAAAATCTGGGCGTGATTTTCGACTCTGAGCTCACGTTTATTCCACTTATCAAAAACATAACAAAGATTTTCTACCATCTTAAGAATATAGCCAGAGTCCGCCCGTTTCTCTCTCAGGCCAGCACGGAGGTGCTGATGCATGCTTTTATCTCGTGTCTGCCCTGCTCTCTGGTCTTCCCAAAAAGAACATGCAAAACCTACAATTATTACAAAACTCAGCCGCGCGAGTGCTGACGAGGACCAGAGGGCGGGGGCACATTACTCCTGTCTTAAAATCGCTGCATTGGCTCCCCGTGCGTTTCAGGATCGATTTTAAGGTTCTCCTCCTAATTTTTCAGTGTCTTAATGGTCATGGGCCGTTTTATTTATCCGAGATACTTTTACCTTATCAACCCTCACGGACCCTGAGGTCCTCTGGAGCTGGTCTCTTAAAAATCCCACAAGTAAAAACTAAGACATACGGGGCGGAGGCATTAAGTTATTATGGCCCCCGATTGTGGAACAGCCTCCCAGAGAGCCTCAGGGCTGCAGAGAATGTTGATATTTTTAAAAAGAGGCTAAAAACTCATCTTTTTAATCAGGCTTTTAATTGACTAGTTTAACTCTTTTAATCCCTTTTATGCTCACTTTTATTGTTTTACTATTTAACACTTTTTATTACCGTTCTATTTTATTCTTTAATCTATCAATTTTATTATCATTATTTTTAGTCTGGCGTGTTTTACAGTGCACAGAATCATTTTATCTTACATTATTTACTGGGTCTGTCTTAGCGATTACAGTTTTATTCCTTCAGTTTTAGTTTCTATACTTTTATGTCTTATTTTATTCTTTTAGTCCCTCAGTTTTTCCAGTGTTTCCTCCTGGGGGCTGCTTCACCGGGAGCGGGTTCTGGTCTGTTGGTGGGGGCGCCGTTCTGGGGACAGCTCTGGCCTGGGTGGAACCAGAGAGCTCTACACCTTGGTGCGGAGCCTCCTGTCTGCCCGGGCTGGTGGTCCCTGTGACGGCGCCCCCTGCAGCAGCAATGGGCCGGGATGCCTCCCGGTCGACGTGGCCCCCAAAGGTAGCGTCTTCCTCACCTCAGATCTCAGTGCCCAGTCATGTCTCCTCACCATCAGCTGCTTACTGTGTAGATGTGTATGTATGTGAAGTTGTGTGTGTGGAATTGTATGTCTATGTTCACGGGTGTGTGTATGGGTATAATTGTGCGGGTGGGAGGTTTGGGGTTTTCTTGGGGATTTTAATGTTTCATTTTGTTTTTATGCTTTGTAAGGCACTTTGTGTTACAACTTGTAGGAAAAGTGCCATATAAATAAAATAAAGTTGAAAGTTGAAAGTAACGCAATGCTACCTCAATTTGCAATGCTGACAGGCTTGGTATCTACTGCAGTTGTAAATACCTACATTTTTTTCTCAGGTATGATTACTCAAACATTGTGCAATAGCATGTCCAATTCCTCTTTTGCTCACTGTGTCGAACCATTTCTAGTTTTGTTGTTTACATTTTCTCTTTTTTTGTGTCCAATATTTTTTTATATACATCAAAGTTAACTTTCTTTTAATACTCTGTGCAGTGTGTTCATGATGAATGCACATATTCTTCTATGTTTGCTGTGCTGATCCTTTGCTGCTGTAACACTGCAAATTTTCCAACTGTGGGATGAATAAAGGTTTATTTTACCTTATCTAATCTGATGGTGGGTGTTTCTCATTCCTCCAAATCAAAAATACCTTTATTTTTAGTGTTGAAACACCAGGTACACTCAGGTGAACTGATTGTGATGGCTAAGTACAGTCTTGATGTTGAAACACAAAGGTTTCCAGATGTTTTTTTTTTTTTTAAGTTTTGTGTTTGGGACCATCTCAAGTCCCCAGACTGGGTGTTCCATCAACTGGGGGCATACAGTGCATCCGGAAAGTATTCATACTACTTCACTTTTTTCCGCATTTTGTTATGTTACAGCCTTATTCCAAGATGGATTAAATTCCCTTTTTCCCTCAAAAATTCTACACAAAATACCCCATAATGACAAAGCGATAAACTTTTTTTTTTAGAACATTTTGCAAATTTATTGAAAATAAGAACACTCAAATGTTGCATAAACAAGTATTCACACCCTTTACTCAATACTTGGTCGAAGCACCTTTGGCAGCCTCCAGTCTTCTTGTGTATGATGCAACATGCTTGTTACACCTGGATTTGGGGAGTTTTTCTTCCTTGCACATCCTCTCAAGCTCAGTGAGGTTGGATGGGCAGCGTCGGTGCACAGCTACTTTCAGGTCTTTCCAAAGATGTTCAATCGGGTTCAAGTCTGGGCTCTGGCTGGGCCACTCAAGGACATTCAAAGTCTTGTTCGAAGCCATTCCTTTGTCTTCTTGGCTGTGTGCTTAGGGTCATTGTCATGCTGGAAGATGAAGTGTCGCCCCAGTCGAAGGTCTTGAGCGCTCTGGAGCAGGTTTACATCAAGGATTTTGGTCTGTGAGTCCTTCAGGTGCCTTCTAGCAAAGTCCAAGCGGGCTGTCATGTGCTTTTTACTGAGGAGTGGCTTCTGTCTGGCCACACTACCATAAATGCCTGGTGGAGTGCTGCAGAGATGGTGGTCCTTCTGTAAGGTTCTCCCATCTCCTCAGAGGAACACTGGAGCTCTGTCAGAGTGACCATCGGGTTCTTGGTCACCTCCCTGACCAAGGCCCTTCTCCCCCCCCTACTCATTTAGGCTGGGCGGCCAACTCTAGGAAGAGTCCTGGTGGTTCCAAACGTCTTCTGTTTCTTAATGATGAAGACCACTGTGCTTTTTGGGATCTTCAATGCCGCACATATTTTTCTTAAACCTTCCCCAGATCTGTGCACCGATACAACCCTGTTTCGGAGGTCTACAGACAATTCTTTCGACTTCATGGCTTGGTTTGTGCTCTGACGTGCTCTGTCAGCTGTGGGATCTTATATAGACGGGTGTGGCTTTCCTAATCATGTCCAATCAGCTGAATTTCCACAGGTGGACTGCAATCAAGTTGGAGGAACATTTCAAGGCTAATCAGTGAAAACAGGATGCACCTGAGCTCAATTTTGAGTTTTATAGCAAAGGGTGTGAATACTTATGTATATGCAACATTTGAGTGTTCTTATTTTTTATAAATTTGCAAAATATTCCAAAAAAGTTTATCACTTTGTCATTATGGGGTATTTTGTGTAGAATTTTTGAGGGAAAAATGGAATTTAATCAATTTTGGAATAAGTCTGTAACATAATAAAATGTGGAAAAAGTGAAGTGGTATGAATACTTTCCGGATGCACTGTATATGATGAATAAGGTTCTCATTCTAATTAGGGATGCATGATGAGGCAATTTTTTCTTTCTGTTATACAATGTTATACTCTTGTTTTCATACAGTTGTCCGGTATCTAGTGTTATATTATTGTCTAGCATACATGTTGATAATAATTTTGCTATTATCATTGAGCAATAATGGATTTTCCCTTTAGCAAATCGTTATGGTCCGGCTCTGAGCCCATAACTGAGTGTGGAACCAAATACGCAGGATAAAGCATAACAAAGGTAATTCATATTTTCTAAAGGACAAGTTTAAACACCTCTGCACAACCATGCGGACATATTTTGCATTGAATGTATAATCACATTTAACCAAATCAAGATTTTTTCAACAGGAGGTGGTGGTGGTGTCTTTAGGAGCCACCAAAGTTGGGAGTTGGGGAAAATGGGGAGTTCTTTGTAGCTGCTTTAACTTGTGAAGAAGGTTATCATTTGTTCTGTCAATTTTTTTCCTGCTTTTCTTCAGTTTGCAGTGTCACAGAGCTATGAGGATGCAAATGTGCTCAGATGCTTGGCAATAGATAGTGATTTCTCTGGTCTCTCCACCCCTTTGTGCTGGGCCAGAGTGATCCGGCTCTCGGATCCTGCAATGTTCCCCGGATAAAAGCAGACATGCATCTGTTGATGACTCCTTCCACAATGTTCTTCCTGAAAGTGTAATCCTTGACCACCGATAGTGGGGACACCACATATTGTTGAGCAGCCTTTGAGTTCTGGGGCTCTATTTTCGTGCCTTGCCGGCGACGCGGCGTAAGTGAGGTCCGCCGCGCCGACAAGGCGTTCCCAAGCACAATTTGGTATTTTGGTGAGCGGTGCAGCCCGGCTTAAGTATCCCCCCTCCCTAACTCAGCTCCTCCCAGCGGCGTAAATCATAGCCAGGGAGGAGAAAGGGCGGGGAGTGAGTTTAACACAGATGGATTTGGTATGTGTAATGTTGGACCCACTGGTAAGACAAACACCCTTTTCCACAAATAAAGACACTCACATAAAGTTGCTCATATTCAAACCTCACGTGACAAAGGTGGGTTGTGCGCAGAGATCACAACATAAATTCCAATAATGGCATTAAAATCGAAACCATCTGTGCGTAAATAACGCATCGCGCTCCGTGGCCTGGCTCTTTCTTACATAGATGTTGGCATATAAAATAAATTTGGCTCACAAAACTGAATATTATAATATCCGTATGTCGGCTTAAAGTAGATAATGCAGAGACGATTTACATATCTTGTTAACTTCATCATGTGTGTCTATTTACTAGATATTTAATTTAATTTAATGCGGTTTCAGCTGTGTTGATTCGGTCAGGTTGTGTGTCCAAACGCGTGCCAAACGCGCTTATCAGATCAGATATAGATCAGAATATACCGATATAGATCTAAATGTATGTGCTAACTCAGATTAATAGTTGATGATGATTATTTATTGCACTGAAATGTGCCTGACACTGTGGAAACCTGCCGGTGAGGCATCAGTGACGTATGCCGATACGCCGCCGGTCTACCAAAATACTACTAGACCAGCTGCATTCCGCCTGCGCTGAAAGCTGACCAGGTTTGAATCAGCGAGCTTTCAGCGCACTTTACACACCGTTGGCGAGCACGAAAATGTCACTGCGCCCGCTGATTCTGTCGACACCTACCCCTGCCACGCCACCACGCCCAGCTTGGTGGATCTCGGCTCGCCTCCGTGCTTCTCAGTCCACGAAAATACCAAACTGGCTGTACGCGGGGCTCGCCGCCCTCCGCCGCCTCACGGGCATACACGAAAATAGAGCCCCTGGTGTTTATGTTTTTCCTCTCCTTCTTTTGTTTTAGCTGTCTCCCTGTTTACATTACTGTTGTGATCCACAGCAGCAACATGCAGAAGTGCCTCCAAACTCTCCCAGAAATTTCTTCCTCTTTGTGGCATACTTTGTGTACAGAGAGTGAAGACTTTCTAGCTGTTTCGTGTGGACGCCCAGTGTAGTTTTTCTCTGCTTGTCAAGCGCAGTCTTCTGAAGGTTCTGGAATGCTGCAGAGCTAGGTAGGAGCCATGGACGCTGACTCTCTCCCTCAGGTGTGTAGGGAGGGTACTCACACTTAATCGTGGTCTCACCAGATACCCAGTGGTGCACGTTTGTAAAGTGACTCAGGAGTGAGATTCACTTCTCTTTTAACTTGGTCATGCTTCCCTAACATGTGGTGACACAAAACCAGAGGTGGTTTGTGATCAATCTGATCCACTCAAACAACTCCCTGTTGTGGCAGAGCAGGAGTCATTTTTTGACGGACTTCACAATGTGCTACAGGTCATATTCATGCTGTATGCATTTATATTCTTCACGCCTGACTGTCTGTACTGATGGGTGGCAGTCAGTGGCCAAAACAGATATCTTCACATCATGCTCCTCTAACTTAGAAAGGCACCTCTCCAGACCCTCCAACTCAAGCCAATAACTGTTCCTCACCTATGTGACAGATACAGTTTCCTGCGCTACTACCAACTTTGATTTGGTGTCTAGAAGCGAGTAGGTTCCATGAGTAGCACTGTGACCTGGGCTTTCATATCTGCCATCTTCTGACAAAGTTAGCAGCTGATCATTTAGAGCACTTAGCATAGCTTCATTGTGAACTGTCCACACGTAGTTGTCCACACAGACTCTGTTGCCTTCACCTCATGGTGGGGACCTAGCAGGGGCATGGCTTTCCATAGGTGAGGTGCAGTATGAATAGTCGTTTTTAATTACTTATGCTGTGTCTCATTTCAGAGTCGCACCGTCGAATGGTGCATTTGAAGCGTGCTTAATGTCATCACGCGGCGTGAACGGTGTCCCATTTGGCACAAAATGCTAAGCGCGTTTCAAATTCAGTCTCAAAACCACACTACCCCGCCCCTTTTTCAAGCGTGCATTTATTCATGCTTTCGTGCCGTTGGTATCCCAGAATTCTTTGCTAGCCGCTGCACAGCTGCGCATTTCAGGTGAGAGGCTGGACTCGCTTGGAGACGCAGTGCGTCTTCAAAGAAAATACAAGAAATCCAAAAACAGCAGACAGTCAGCTTAGGCTACATGAGCGCATGATCTCTTAACTCACTAAAATCTGTAAACAAACATTACAGTCCTAAGAGATGAACTGATCCGCTCTGCTACCACAATCAAAAACATTAGAAATAAGAAAGCTGACAAAACTGCAGCAGAGGATCATTGACACATTGAGGTTTTTTTTTTAAGATTTAGAGATTAAAGTTGTAAACTTGGGAGAATAAAGTCATAAAGTAAATAAAGTCATAAAGCTGCTTTTGTGGAGGGGGAAATGACTGGAGCTGGTCATCTGCAGGGTTACCGGTACACCAGTTTTTTTCCCCGTGGAAAAGATGTATTTCTCATATATTCTCTTTTAAGTCTTTATACTTGTGACAATGTAATGCTGATGTGCCAAAGGATGAAGTATCTCCTTGTTTGTGAAACCTATACTGAAGCACAGCTCCTTTAAATGCTTCATGGCCCTAATTTTAACAACTCTCCTTTGAAATAACAGGTAACCTTATGACTTTGTTCTCATAAATTAATGACTTTATTCTTGTAAATTCACGACTTCAATCTCGAAGTCTTTAAAAAAAATTTCAATACGGCCCTCATACTCCTTCATACAAAACAATCATTGGATGAATTTTGTGGGAATGATCTGTGCTTGTATGTATCTATTGTTTTGTGTTGTGCAAGGTCGCACAATTAAAAAACTAGAAAAATTGCATTTCCTTGCAGAATATGCGTGGAAATGCTGAGTGCTGAAATCTGAAAAAGCAATGCTGAACTGCTACTAAAAAATGGAGAAAGGTATAAATGTTAAAGCTGTTGAAGGGGTGAAAAAGAAATACAAGTTGGATAATTGTGAAAATGGTTCAGGAACAAAAAATATGAATATGCTCTATAAGAGGAAATTTTATTCATGCTGAAAGATGTTAGAAAAATGTCTAAAATTGCACAAAGTTTGAATGAAGAAGGAAATGACCTTAAAAGGCAGGAAGGTGAGAAGTGGCATAGGTTTTAAGTATTAGTACTAGAAGTAGTATGATAAGTAGTCAAAGTAGTGATATTAGTAGTCATGTAAGCAGTAGAAGTGGTTTGAGAATAAAAGAAGTACAGGTCAAAGTAGTAGAGAAAGTAGTAGTGGCAATAGCAGCAGTAGAGGAAGTAGAAATAGGAGCAATAACAGTTAAAGTAAAGGGGAAAGTACTAGTTTAATTGACATTAGCAGTAGTTGTAGTACTAGAAGTGGGATTTTGCTTGAAGGATGAAATAATGCATAAATATTAAAACTAATTTAAATCATGGAAAATTTAAATAATTAAAAATCCTCAAGTATTAGACAGTTTTTAAGTATCAGAAAGGTTTAAATGAGTTTGAATGAGTTTAAAAAATTAAATAATAAATCATTACTAAGTGACTTTAAAATGTGAAAATTTTAAATGAATAAAAATCCTGATTACACCCCATAATGTCCTCAATGAGATGAATTTTTGGAGCCCTGAATGGTTTCTGTAGTTCAAAGTTTGTGGAAGGAGATAGGGGCCTAAGTTCGTCAAGCGCTCTAGTGAAGGGTTTTAAATGTCACCCCCAGTGCTAAGTGTACTGAGCCTGGCTTCATGTGTCTCAAATGGCCGTTAGAAGAAGCTTTCCAGTCAGCTGTGTGTCTCCAGGTGCACTAATTGGTTGCCATGGGAACGGTAGATGCATAACAGCAGGAGAAAGAGGGCTTGAAGCTGAGAAAAAATATCCCAAACTATGCCCTGAAGCTCATTCTTTGTAATGGCTACATTCATGATAAGAAACTTGTGACAACCCCACGACTCTGCTGAACATATTGATACAATTAATGAACAAAATCCTAAATACACTCCATAATGTCCTCAATGAGCTGAATTTTTGGAGCCCTGATGGTTTCTGTAGGTCAAAGTTTGTGGTAGGAGATAGGGGCCTAAGTTTGTCAGGTGCTTGGCATGGCCTGGCTTCATGTATCTCATATGGCCGTTAGAAGCAGCTTTCCAGTAAGCTGTGTGTCTCCAGGTGCACTAATTGGTAGCCAAAGGCAGTGACACACACACACACACACACACACATTGTCAGACTGTGTGTGTGTGTCTTGTTAATGATTTTATCCTAAACAGCTGTGAGATCAAAGGCATTAACTGACCTACTGTTTGAATGAGAAGCTGCCTAACTGCAGTGAATTCAGGGCCTCTAAACTTCTTCACATAGCGTGATTTCCTTAAATCCCAGAATGAAAATAAGAACATTGTACTAATCCTCCACCCCTCATGAACACAATGATGTGTTTGATCATGTCTGTACTCTAAAAAATGTGGCCACAACAGGGAGTTAAAAAAAGTCTGAGCCTGAGTGATGATCAGGATTTTCATGGAGAAAAATTACATAAGGGCCAATGCCAGGGTTCTTTGCCTTTTTTGGACAGTTGGTCACCTGCTGGCCAAGGGGTATGATTTAATGATTTGAAACCTCTTTTGTGAGAAGCAGGACACATATACCTCCATTTTGATGTATTTTTTATGGCTGTGGAGTGAAATTTGTGGGCGTGGGAGCGATATATTCGAGCAAGTTTTTATCGATCCAAGAGGAGGTCTGCACTCTAGCGACGACATCATCACTCTAGCTCTTCCAATACACACCCATTATAAAGCCTGAAATTTGCTGAAAACCATGAGTTGCTTAAAGCTAAATTGTGGAAAAATTGTAAAAGATATCAAAAAATTGAATACAAATGAAAACAAATGAATAAAGAATAAACATTGAATACAAATGAATAAAGTGGAAATGCTTAATCAGCATTTCCACTTAACAATAAAGAAAGAAAATGGCCGACAGGAATAACAGTAAGTGGAAATGCTTAATCAGCATTTCCACTTAATAATAAAGAAAGAAAATGGCCAACAGGAATAACAATAAGTGGAAATGCTTAATCAGCATTTCCACTTAATTTTAATAAAGAACAGAATAACAGTAAGTGGACAGCAGCAGCAGTGGTGGTCCTGATGCTGCTGGTGATGCTCCTGCATGTCATTCACCACAACTGCAGGAGCCCTGGAAGACAGAGGCAGACCCTGCCCCTTATCCAACAAGTACATGGGAGGAGTGGACACCTCTGTATTCTCACTGATGTCAGCCTTTGGAGATCTGTTGCTAGACACCAGTTGCCTGCATGTCTGCTCAACCTGTCAACACACATTTATTCTCAGTTGATGCCAAAATGTTGTTGACCGCCATTGTAGCGACTTGAATTTATAATAAATGTCTTAAGATTAATAACGTTAAATTATGACATTTATGCACTAGTTGAAAGGGGCACCACCCACCCTTTATGGTGGGAAAATTAAAGAAAAACGAACGTTTAATTCAGAAATCAAACATTAAGTCAATCTTAAATTAATCAATATCATATCTCAAGCTGAAATTCTCATTTCAGGGACGCCACTTCTGGAAGAACACTAACAGACAAGAACTTAAATGAAAAAAATAAATGATCTGTTTACTACAGGATAAATGATGGTACAACATCCATGCAATAAATGAGGATAGGATGAATATAGATAATAACAGATGAATGAAAGATTCTGAGTCAGGCTAAGACTACTCAAGTTACTGATAGTGAGTGAATATGCTTTAACATATTAACCTACATTAACTTTGGTGTAAAGATAAATTTGGATGTGGTTATCTGAATCGAATGCATGAGACACCATCAACCCTGTTTGGAGCTCCGGAGGTTTGGATACATAAGTGAGGCTGGTCCCTGGAGAGGATGGAGCAGGTTCCGAAGGTCCGAGGCTACTGGTTCAAGAGGTTCAGCTCTGAAGAGGACCGAAGTCAGATGAAGCACAGGCCAGGGGTCACAGCACACAGGCCTGAATGCAAAAACCAGTGCCTTATATTTCCTTTTGATGCTCGTTTGGTATCACTGCAACACTCTGGCTCAAAGGATGACATTGGGCCTGCTGGGTGGTGTTCAGAGGTGACTTGGCAATCACGCAGATAACCAAGGAATAGAGCAGGGGTCGGGAACCTTTTTGACTCAGAGAGCCATGAAAGCAAATTATTTGGAAATTTATTTCAGTGAGAGCCATATAACATATTTTAAGACCGAATTCAACTAAATGTGAGTATAATAAGCCTCTGAATTTATTCTTTTAAATAATGTTGTTATAATACTCACCATTAATGCGACTTCTGGTGCTGCATGGATTTGCTGATGGCTTTGTAGTCTGGTTGGTACTTGGTGAGGTTAAGCTTCATGCAGGCATTGAGGCTTTCATCCGTTAAACGTGATCGTAGGTTGGACTTGATGTTTTTAAGATGTGAAAACGACTGCTCACATGAATACGTGGATCCAAACATGGTCAATACAGCAATACTCACACACTTCAGTGTGTCGTATGTGACAGGAAGTGCGTTCCAAGTTTGGATAATCAGCTGGTCTTCGGGTTGAAGTTTTTTCATTTCTGTCCACATGTGCTTGCTCGCCAACTCCGCTTTCGATCACTTTCGATTCACGATCATGAACAGTTCTTGCCGACAGAGGCATGTCTTGTATCCGTTTGATTATCTTGTCTTTGTTCGGAAGATCATCAAAAAGTTCATTGGCTACATCCAGCATGAACGTTTTAGCATACTCGCCATCTGTGAATGGTTTTCCGTTCCTCATTATTGGTAAAGATCCAGCAAAACTAGCGGAATTATAGTCACCTTGCCGGGTCCATACGCGGAGATGCTGCTGGGTAGCTTGCACCCTGCTCAGTAGCTCTTGGCACGCTTTCTTCTGGCTGTCTCCCACAGGGTATTTTGATGCAAAGGTAGCATGTCGTGTGTCGAAGTGCCGCTTCACATTCGACCGTTTCATTGATGCAATTTTGTCATTGCAAATTAGGCACACCGCAGAACCTGCTCTCTCCACAAAGGCGAATTCTTCAGTCCATTCGTCCTGAAATGGACGATACTCATCATCTTTTTTTCTTTTCGCCATCTTCTTCGTCGAAGGGTTAGCTTTGAGCTAATAACCGCTCAGACTGATTCAAAAGGGGGCGTTTACCTGTTTACCCAACAACGGCCAACGTGGGCTATTATCAGCCAATTAAAATAATGGACAATTGCTCCTGCAGCCAACTGCAGCCCTGAACATGACATGAACAGTGGAAAATCCATGGATGGATTAAAACAAGTGATAATATTTTATGCTTTATCTGAAAAGCCGAAATCTGCGAGCCAGATGCAATCATCAAAAGAGCCACACCTGGCTCGCGAGCCATAGGTTCCCGACCCCTGGAATAGAGGCTCGATGACCAGTTAAAACTATTTCAAAATTGGCTTTGCGAAATTAAAGAAAAATCAATTCAATGAGAAAACAAGCAAAGAGGGAACTAAACAAGCGGAAACAAAAAGAAAACAAGAGCAAAAGGGCAAGGGCAAGAGAGGAAAAAGCAAGAGGGCAAGAGCACCCCAACTTTATTGGTTTTATACTCTTCAGACTGGGAGTGTCTCTAAGGTGTGAGGAGAGAAAGGAGGGGGTCCTGATCCCCAGCTGCAGCTTCCTGAGAGAAGACTTTCAAGAGCCCTGATTGTTTGATCCAACTTATACTTTGGCTAGTAAAGGCGTCAGATCAAATACTCACTCACTATGATTAATGTTAAAGAATGGTTGGTTCATAATAAAGGATTTGATGCTAAACACATATAAAGAATTGTAGAATCACATTGACGAACATTCTCATTATGCTTTGAGTATCACTTTTCAAAGAACACTGATCATGTTGAATTACTCTGAAATGAAACAGATAGAAACACATAAACTGTGAACAACACAAGGGTAAACACATGTAAATGAACTTCATAACAATGGAATCAACAAACCAACATTCAGGTTATTGACTAACAGTATAACTACCTAATGGTTAACACAGCTAAACAAATGATGAAGAGATAAACATTTCTACACTATTCCTACTAGAATAGGGTTGTAATTCAAACATAATAACTTCAGCTCTTAAAAGTTCATGAAACAGTTTGGAAAGCTGTTGATCTAAAGCAGGGGTCGGCAACCCGCAGCTCTGGAGCCGCATGCGGCTCTTTCGTCCCTACGCTGCGGCTCCCAGTGGATTTGGAAAATAAATAATAAATACTTAATTGCATTTTATTTTATTATTATTATTTTTTTTGTAATTCTAAATTCAAAGATTAAAATGCTCTTGTAACATTAAACTATTAAGGCTGCAACAACGAATCGATTAAGTAGATTCGTCGTGACGAAAAAATCCGTTGCCAACAAATTCTGTCGATTCGTCGGGTCTTTATATATGTCCATGGACACCGGCGTGTAAACATCAGCAGGACGCACAGAAAAGAAACAGCCATGGCCGAGGCAGCGGCTGAGAAAAACAGGGACACAACCCAACCCAAACCCTGACCTAAAACATCAGTGGTATGGGGTGCCGTTTGTAAAGCAGCCCATTATAAAAACAACAGCAAGATTTGGTCACATGTAGCTTCAAACAGCATTTAAAAAAGTGATGTGAATTTTCGGCAGTCATTTTTTTTGCACATTTACAACAACATTTAAATACTAAAACTAAATGTTAAATGTTAAATCTAAATGCTAAATATAAATGTTAAATATATATGTTTAATCTAAATGTTAAATCTAAATCTAAATGTTAAATCTAAATCTAAATGTTAAATGTTAAATCTAAATGTGTTGGGCGAAACTAAATATTTAGCTAATATGCAAATTCACGGTCGGAAACCGGAAGTGCCAAAATAAAAGCTCCAGAAGGTCATATTGATGATTCTTGTGTCGAAGAAAACGAATTAAAACCAATTTAAGGGGGGAACAATTACTTGGGGTGACGTTTCGTGTTAATAACTACCTACAACTACATACCTACCTACCTACCTACTGCTCCTTTGTGGCGGACAGCAGCAGTATCATGAGTGCACCTGCATGTGTGTGTGCGTGTTCGTATAGTGTCCGCGCCACACGGAGAAGCGACACTGAAAACTCGAGTCTTTCTAATAAAGTTTTTGTTGTTGCTGTTGCTATTGTAGGTAGTTATTAACACGAAACGTCACCCCAAGTAATTGTTCCCCCCTTAAATTGGTTTTAATTCATTTTCTTCGACACAAGAATCATCAATATGACCTTCTGGAGCTTTTATTTTGGCACTTTCGGTTTCCGACCGTGAATTTGCATATTAGCTAAATATTTAGTTTCGCCCAACACATTTAGATTTAACATTTAACATTTAACATTTAGATTTAACATTTAGATTTAGATTTAACATTTAGATTTAGATTTAACATTTAGATTAAACATATATATTTAACATTTATATTTAGCATTTAGATTTAACATTTAACATGTAGTTTTAGTATTTAAATGTTGTTGTAAATGTGCAAAAAAATGACTGCCGAAAATTCACATCACTTTTTTAAATGCTGTTCGAAGCTAAATGTGACCAAATCTTGCTGTTGTTTTTTATAATGGGCTGCTTTACAAAGGGCACCCCATACAGTGGTGTGGGAAAACTTCACCAAGACTGAAAAGGAAGGCGTTCAGTGCAACATTTGCAAAGACCGTTTTGCATGGCTCGGGAGTACATCGATGATGCGTGAGCACAGGGCTCTCAAGTCTCACGCATTCAGCGTATGACACACGCATTCCCACAAGTTCACACGTTCACACACCACACATTGTATTTCTCACGCATTTAAATGAACACGGTGATCTCCACCAAGTTGCACTTCTTCAACTATGGAACTGGGGGAAATCAACTGAGTTCCTCCGAGAGTTCAGATGCTGCGTGCCACGCACAAGCCAATCAAATAAAATATATCTACTGAACAGCCAATCAAAAAGCAGCATTGCTGTATCCGGGTAGATTTTGATATCTTGCGGTTTAACTACAGAAGAAGACAGACACTCGCCGAAATAGTTCATTTATTTCATAAATGCAACTCGCTACAGTTTTTTATATACTTTGTATAAAGGTAAAAAAAAAAAGATATATGCAATGTTATCTTCATTTTAGATGTCAAAGAGGTTTTGTGGCTCCCTGTGTTTTCTTTTCTGTGGGAAACTGGTCCAAGTGGCTCTTTGAGTGTTTAAGGTTGCCGACCCCTGATCTAAAGGAACTTTAGGATCGAAGGATTTATTCTGTCAGTGTGAGATCTTGGCTTATGAACATGATAGGCAAATGGGACACAGACTGTTTCACAGCAAATGTTGAGTACTGACAGAAGATCATGGTGTAGTGTCCATCCAGCCTGTAATTGGACTAGGTGTAGTTATTCTCTTTGGATTGTACTCACAGAGAGCACGGGAAAGATCATCCAAATGTAGAATTCATGGCTGAGCTGATAAACCTGACGCTTCCCAGTCAAGGTGTGATGACAGATGTTTATCTGATCGAGTGGTCCTGCAGTTCTTTCCTACTGGCCATAAACAGTGTCTTTGTCTCTTTAAAGTAGAAAGGATAGAAAGTTTGTGTTTTGGGATGGCTCCTTTGGTTATCTTGTATAGAGACAGGATGTTACACACACACACACACACACACACACACATACACACACACACACATATATGTATATGTATATATATATATATATATATATATATATATATATATATATATATAGATAGATAGATAGATATACATATATATATATATTTAAAAGATAGACCTAGACTTTATTGTCATTGCACAGAAAAAAAAAACACAGCAGTGAGTCCTCTCTACAACAAAATGTCATTGCTTGGCTTTCATATCACAGCATTCACCTGCAGTGTTTAAATAAAAAAATAAAAACAACAAAAACTAAGGGTAAAATAGCAGAATGGTAAGTATTATTGCACTTTCTAGAGTTAGAGTGGTAGTGGAATAAAAACAAATAAATAACAGTCTATAAAAAGAAATATGCCTTATTTACGCAGAATATATAGTATACACAGGAACACAGTGCAGCAGGGTGGGAGTTGGGGGTCCTGTATAAGAAGGATGATTTGGATGGGGGTGGTGTCAGTCAATAACCTCAGGATCTAAAAAGGGGGGCGGGACTGATTGATCGATATTGCGTTCATGTCAGTGACGCAACAATCGTGAGAGACTGTTTACTTTCCGTGATAGTTTGTGAATACTGTATTTTGTGTTAAGGGCATAATCATATACCTGTCTCTTCCCTGCCGCTCTAGCATGCCTCACTGCTCTCTCCCTGCGGCAGACTGATGAGTGGCTGTGGATGTGTACAGGGCTGTCATTGGAGCACAGGTTATAAGCCGAGACATCAAAAATTGATGAAACAATGCAAATATGAGAGTCAGCGCCTGTGGGTGGGCTCTTCCTCTTCAGTGCTGCTAACAAGCGCCGCAAAAATGCACATGATGACTGACTACTTCATTTTAACTTTAGTTAAAAGAGTCCATAACTGTCAAGTTTTATCTTTAAGAGGCTGACAACAGGGCCTTTCTTAATTCCTAAATTTCATTTTCCTCTCCAGTATGAAGCTCATATTACATTTCTAAAAGAGCAGTGAGGCTATCAGAGGAGCAATATTTACACCTAATTACAGTGTTGGAGGCCGTCAGCAGGATGGAGATCCGTAGCTGTTCTTTTTAATGGTTCAGATGTTTTGGGCATAAAAATCAGAAAAGGTCTGCCATGGTGAGGAAAAGAGGATACGACTGTGTTTAATTCAGGATCCGCTCACCAAGAGTGTCTTTTATTCTTTTCTGTTTCTTCCTCACTTCTCCTGGGCTACATGATAGGGGTTATTGCAAAGGTTAGTAGGCGTATCGGATACTCATGGCGGAAGCTGCTCCAAAGGTCAAGCGGGAGGACAAAAATTCAAACTGATTCTGCAAAAAAGCTCAATAGTTTCCCAGTTCTCCTGAAAACAGAAGCACAAATTAGTCATTGTCGTAGAATTTCTTCATACATTTAGGTTAGGAAATATAGATTCATTATTCTTTAGTAAGGAGCTACAAATAATCTAGGTTGGCCTGCTCATGCAGTCTCATGACCCAAAACTATTTGTCTCGTCTAAACAAAGTGTTGAGGGTCAGAGATGTCATTATGGGTAGCCTTCTGGAGAACTGATATGACATACCCATGATGAGGGAATATTCACACACACACACACACACACACACACACACACACACACACACACACACACACACACACACACACACACACACACAACAGTATAAAAGGAGTAGAAGAAAAAGCTAAGGAGGCTTCCCTTGTTTTGGTCGAGACTCTGTTTGTCATCTGTACTGATTTCTACATCTGTACAATAAAAGACGCCCAGGCTGTTCTTCAGGTCTCATCCTGTCTCCTGTGCATTGTTTTACTGAGTTTATGCTGGATTTTCTACAACATATTGGCGAGCCAACACAGGATTCATGTCTGGGAACCAGGGGCTGTGACTCTGCGACCTCTCACAGGGGAAGACGCTTGGGGCCCCAAAAAGAAAATAAGGCAGGAGATCTCCTAAACATTTTCTGAGTACTTTGCCCTGTGAGATAGCTTAGACCTACGCTCTCTGTTCCCTTCGAATCAAAGAACCTAGAATAGAAAAAGAGGAGACTGTGGGAATGAAGACAGTCTGAGAAAACTGCATGCTTGCAGTCAGGTGATCAAAGTATGCCAAATTTGTGAGGAAGGCAATCAAAATTGGATATATATCAGCTGAATATAGGGGAAATTGCAGTGGGTTGTGTGAGACCGTTATATGTGGAGCTAGTTAGACTGGGTGCTAAGCGGCACAAGGCCAGTAGTTGTGTGGAAGTAGCTAGACTGGGTGTGGAGCAGCACAGGCCAGTAGTTGTGTGAAATTAGCTAGACTGGGTGCGGAGAAGCACAAGGCCAGTAGTTGTGTGGAACTAGCTAGACTGGGTGTGGAGCGGCACAGGCCAGTAGTTGTGTGGAATTAGCTAGACTGGCTGCAAAGCGGCACAAGGCCAGTAGTTGTGTGGAGCTAGTTAGACTGGGTACTAGGTGGCACAAGGCCAGTAGTTGTGTGGAACTGGTTAGACTGGGTGCTAAGCGGCACAAGGCCAGTAGTTGTGTGGAGCTAATTAGACTGGGTGCTAAGCGGCAAAGGCCAGTAGTTGTGTGGAGCTAATTAGACTGGGTGCTAAGCGGCAAAGGCCAGTAGTTTAGGGGGAGACCGGTGTATTTGAAGCTTTTTACATTGGGTGCAAAGGAGCATAGGCCATTAGTTGGGTGGACACTGGTCTACAGACAGCCTGGCCCGGGCTGTGATGTGTTCATTTTTAGGCTTAAAGCCTGGTGATAAGGAGGTCTGGATAAGTGTTGAGATAACAAGGGGAGCGGCAGGCACGAGTGTGTCTGTCCATTGTTGAACTGTGAGTTTTAGGTCATTCTTTTATGCGCTCTGAAAGGTGGTAGCAGATGGATGAGCAGATTCATCTAGTAATACATACGTGGATTTTAGAAAGTAAAATTTGTCATGTGGAGTTCCGCTGAGGCTTAAGAAAAAGCCAAAAGGAGAACGAAAGTGGCATATTTCCTCAGAAAATCTGATCCAGACTCTAGAAGGCCGAACAATTATAATGAGTCACTAATACATATCTGATTATATTTCTCTTGCCGAAAGTCAAAGACCTCACAAAATCAGTGTTATAATTGGACTTAAATTACAGATACAGATTGGCTTGATGAGCAGGAGATAGAAAAAGAGGTCAATAAGGATAGGCTGAAAAGCCTATTCAGGGATCCCAATTGCACAAGCACGTCCCATATCTTCTGACCAATTGTAGAAGAATCACACAAATTGGAAATATCAAAACAAGAATCAAAAATAAAAACTGAGGACTGACTCGAATGACTGACTTCTGACCAAGACTATTACATGTGTGAAAGGGTTAACCATTGAATGGTGAAAGAGTGAGGTGACTGAGCTGAATGTTGTGGGTGCATGTGTGTGAAATCTGCAGTGAATGAAGTGACTGAGCTGAGAGTTGTGGGTGCATGTGTGAAATCTGCAGTGAATGAAACAGCTGAGCTAAGCGCTGTGGATGCATGTGTGTGAGATCTGCATCAATGCTTTCAGCTGCACTTACAGGCTTACTTTGTCTGTGATTACACGTATGTGTTTGGTAATAACTACCTCTTTGCCTTCAATTCTTTTTTTTCCGGTGTCAATGTGATTCAAGCAATAGTTGTAAAAGGGTAACACATATATATGAAAGAGGGAGAATTAATACTGTAAGTATGAAACTGTTAAAAAGATCAAATTTAAAGGGTTGCTTCTGCACATCTGATGTATCTGCTGAACCTGTCAAAATACTGTTGTTGTTTTTCAAATATTGTTGAAGCTGTTAATACCAATATTGATTATTGCTGTGAGACTTCAGTTAACGCAAAAGCTTTTGGACTGTGTAATTTTTGAGAATTTTACAAAACTGCTGGGGATCAGGTTATGGTGTGTGTGTTCATTTGAAGAAGCGTTGAAGTGTTGAATGGTGACCGACACCAAGGAGAAGGAGAGGGAAAAGTCACAATTTTGGAGGAAGACCAGAACAGAAAAAGAGATACCAAAGTCTAAACTGACACCGGGACCTGTAGGTATATATCCTTCTCTGGTGGGAAAAATCAACATATATGGCGATTTTGAAGTTGACAGAGGGAAAGCTAACACAGGTGTGGGAGGGGGAGATAATTGCCCAACTCTAGAAAATAAAGCTAGTGGGGACAATATTGGACCACCAATCCCAATACACTGCAGCACAACAAAGAAAGAGGCACAAAATAAGCCGTTCATAATTGATTGTTTTGCAGAACGCAATGAGACTCTGAGAACTGGTGCAGCTGGACAATCATATTTGTACAATCCTGAAAACAAAAACACAGACATGCGATGTGAATTCTTTCGCTCAGCAATACAAGAAATGGAAAGAGAGGTAGATGCATGTGATGAATCAATCAGAATGAGACTGGGAGATCAGAGAGACACAACAAGCAACTCAGATACTGGGGGAGGACAGACACTAACCAGTACAGCTAAAACACAGAGTTCAAGAACATCAAATGATCCTGCACAAAAATACGATCTTAGATACAGGCCCGGAATACACCCACCAGAAAGATATACTGATGGCATATTTCCAATCTTAATAAAGGGCACACAGGCCACTTATGTGCCGTGGCAGACCATAGACCTTACTGGGCTGATTGCCAGGTTGCCGCAACTCGATCAGGGGGCTGGAAGGTGGATCAGCGCATTTGAAGACGAGACTGTGGGGAAAATATTGGCTTTGGGAGACATGAAAGCACTTTTTGCACAATTGCTGGGAATTAAGACAATGGAGGAGATTATCTTGAAGACTGCGTAGAGTTGAGAAGACGTTTCGCCTCTTATCCAAGAAGCTTCTTCAGTTCTAAAAGTGCTAGTGTGAGGAGCAGATATTTATCTTGCTGGAGAAGGGGGAAGATAACAACTGGGTGGAGTTAAAAATAATGGGTCGTAGAAACCCATCTCTGGGTGTGAGTCCCCCCGAGTCGTTAACCTGAAAGGGTCGTTAGCGACTCCTGTCATGTGACCACATGACACATGCCACCTGGGTCATGTGGTTCTAGGTGTGAATGTTTGTGGAGCTTCCTGGGGAGAGAGCTGATAACAGCATTGTAAGTGCCAGAGAGATTGTGCCTGAGTCCACCCCCTCTGTTCAGAGAAGGTTTCTCCAGCCTGGTAAAGATGGCTTCTTTAACTCCTCTTTCAAACCATCTGTCTTCTCGAGCCAGGTGGTGTACGCTGTCCAGTGCAGCGAGGAATGCTCGGACCTGTACATTGGGGAAACGAAACAACCGCTTCACAAGCGCATGGCTCAACACAGGAGAGCCACTTCCCCAGGTCAGGACTCAGCTGTCCACCTTCATTTGAAGGATACGGGTCACTCTTTCGAGGACAGAAATGTACAGGTGTTGGCTCCAGAAGACAGATGGTTTGAAAGAGGAGTTAAAGAAGCCATCTTTACCAGGCTGGAGAAACCTTCTCTGAACAGAGGGGGTGGACTCAGGCACAATCTCTCTGGCACTTACAATGCTGTTCTCAGCTCTCTCCCCAGGAAGCTCCACAAACATTCACACCTGGAACCACATGACCCAGGTGGCATGTGTCATGTGGTCACATGACAGGAGTCGCTAACGACCCTTTCAGGTTAACGACTTGGGGGGACACACACCCAGAGATGGGTTTCTACGACCCATTATTTTTAACTCCACCCAGTCGTTGAATGAGAATCTACATGGACACAATGGAGGAGATTCTGCAAAAGGCTGGACATGGTTGGATGACAGATCCCATGGCAGATGGGACTGAGTTCAACCCCTATCATGCAATGTTGTGGAAGACATTACGGACTGAGCTTCCTAGCAAAATAGATGCAAAGGTGTTAAAGGGTTAGCCGCTGTCAGAAACAGAAAACCCTGCTGTATATATCGCCAGACAGCTAAAGAGGTGGAAGCAAGAAACAGAAGAGGACACTGAAAACAATCCAGTACTAATGACTTTGTTCAGAAATTCTGTTGTTGAGGCTCTTCCTGCCCAGGTTCAAGGCAGACTGGAGGAGGTCGTGGGTCTGACATCTATGCCATATACACAGTTTCGTGTTCATGTGGTACATGCTTTCGAGAAGCATAGAAAAGATGAGTGCAGATTAACGGAGCAGGAGAGGAACACACAGAGAAAACTGACACAGCTACAGCTGGGGGAGCTTAAAAATAAAGAAAAAAATCAAGCTGCTGTGGTGACACCAGCAATACAGGCTGCGCAAATAACAGCTGAAGCACAGCCAATCCCAGCCCAGCAGGCACCTGCCCCGCCAGCTCAGGCTCCAGTTGTTAATGTATATCCTCCATCAAGACGTTTTTTCTCCCGTGGGCAACGGTACCAGACAGACAGATGTGACATGCCCAGGGGCTGCTGGGGTTGTGGACAAGAGGGACATAGATGGGGGAATTGCCCCAGAAGTCAGAGTGCCCCAAATTGGGGACGCGGCGGGGGGCCCCAGCCCAGGCAACATGGTGGTGGCCTGGTGAATTCTGGTATAGAGCCCTCATTTGACTAGGGCTGCCCAGAGAATCCTGCAGAGGGAGGTTGCTCTGCAACAGAGTTTCCAATGGTAGCCATGGGAGAAAATGAACCGATGTTGAGAGTTGAATTAGAGGATAAACCAACTCCCATGCTAGTTGACACTGGAGCCACTTACACATGTGTAAGTTCAGATTATGCCACACACCTCCCCAGGTCTAACAAATTTGTGAAGACAGTAGGATTCTCGGGTAAACGACAGCTAATTCTACAAATGGCTCCAGTGCGACTTTCAGTTGAAGATAAAGAGGTTAAAGTGCCAATTTTGGTTTCTAAGGAAACCCCTGTGAATTTGTTAGGCCGAGATGCTTTGTGCAAACTAAATGTCCAAAGTTGGTGTTCACCACAAGGAATCTATGTAGACAGCTCAGGGTTAGAGTTCCAAATGAACATTCAGGCAGACTATGCAAAAACGTATTGGTTGGGTGACATTGTTGACCCAGTGTCCAAAGCATTCGTCACATGGGAAAAATACATCAGTAGAAGAATGTCTGAGTATCATTGCACTATGTTTTTTGACCCCTCCTGCAGCAGAGTGTTTGAGGAGAAGTGGGACGAAGGCAACAGAGGCGTGACTCCCAATCTGAAAACAAAGTACATAGTGATAGGCCAACAAGAAGCAGCAATGAATGTAGAATCAAATCCATTCATCAAAAAGTGGTACAATGTGCCAGAATCAGTACCACACATAGCACTGCTGGTAAATGAGAGTTTTGAATCAAGAGACCTTGGGCCAATGATGTATGCTGCAGCAAAAACAAAATGGGAGGGAACAGATAATCCAGGGATTTTTTCCTCAGAGAAGGGTGACATGATTAAGATCCTGTGTGAAACAGAAATCCGGTCAAGGCCACATACAGTCTCCCAGGCGAAGCTACAGTACTGCCAGCCCCATGTAGAGTACTTGGGGAGAGTAATCTCTCATGGAGCGATTGCAATGTTACCTTCTCAGTTGGAGGGTGTGAGCAGGGCTCCATGCCTGCAACCAGTCGGACAGATGATGACATTTTTGGGCATGAAAGGGTTTAACTCAGAATGGATTGAAGGTTAAGCCGCGTTCAGATCAGACGCGACCTCTGCGACTTCAGGGACGGCTCCCAATGCAAAGTCTATGAACAGCCGCGACCTGACGCGACTTGGCGACTGCCGGCTTCCTGCGACGCGACCATGCGCGACCGGGCGACCAGGTCGCGCATGGTCGCCGAGGTCGCGCATGGTCGCGTCGCCGAGGTCGCAGGACGCCAAGTCGCGTCGCTCCCAAAGTTCAAATATTTGAACTTTGGGAGCGACTAGCCGCGACTCCGTGCCGCGACAGCCAATCAGGGCTCTGCTGACGTCAACAAACCGGCGAAGCAAGGAGGAGGAGGGGAAAATCAAAAATCAAACAATGGAGGAACAGTTAATCACGGCGGTAAGCTTCCACCTGTTCCTGTACGACGTGGGGTGCGGACTGTACCGGGACCGCACCTCCAAGGACGAGGCATGGGTGAAGGTGGCCCATGATGTCGGGCTTTCTGGTAAGTTTGTTTGTGTATTTATTTCAGTGAGCAGACAGTTTTATGAAAACATAGCTTACTGCCCCTGTATGCTAGGCTACATGTTTCAACGTATGTGTGTGTGTCTTTGCAGTGGATGTGTGCCGCAAGCGGTGGAAGGGGCTGCGGGACGTTTACTTGAGGGAGAAAAGGAGGGAGAAAGAAGGCGGGAGAAGCGGGTCGGCGGCCTCCCAGCAGAGGAAGTGGCGTTTCACTGCGGTGATGTCCTTCCTCGACCCCTTTATTGCCCCGAGGGACACATCAAGCAACATGTCTCGGGAGGTCGAGGAAGACTTCACCGCAGAAAATGCTGCTTCTTCTGCTGGGATGCCTGAAGACCTGGAGGAAGCAGGCCCCTCAGGAGTGGAGTTTGACGGTTGGTTGATGAGTGAAAAACATAGCAAATAAATTTGAGTCCCCTCATGGTTTAAACACACCATTGTAGTCTAATTTAAGATGGATAGATCAAGTCATGCACATGTAATGTGTGAACATTTTTTATTTGAATAACAATGTTGCCTGATTGCAGAGTTTTGATTTCAGACATTTTTGTCACAACTTTAACTAAAGATAAGCCTGCTCCCTCTCCTGCTTCAGCTCCCTCTCCTGCAGCAGCTCCCTCTCCTGCCCCAGCTCCATCTCCTGCTTCAGCTCCCTCTCCTGCCCCGTCAGCTTCTCCTGCTCCCTCAACTGCGGCAAGTGATGCCTCGGGCCCCACTGCAGCCAGGCCAAGAGGTATAGAAATTAAATATTAACCATATATTCAATGAAATTGCTCAAGGTCACATAGAAATTATAAAACAAATAGTAACCGATTAGTTTTTTTTATGACAGCGAGGAAGAGGAGGACGCCTCCCTCCTCACGACTGGAGGAGATTGAGGAGCTCCTCTGTCAGGCCCTGAGGAGGCAGCAGACTCCCCCTCCACCACCACCACCACCACCACCCACATCTCGCTATCCCGAGGAGGAGCATTTCCTCCTAAGCCTGGCTCCTTCCCTCGCGAGGCTGTCACCCCAGGCTAAGGAGCAAGTTAAATTTCAAATGCATAAATTAGTTTTTGAAGCTCAGGATTTCACACTGAATTTGGAACCAGTGGAACCTTAGCTGGGGTGACAGCCTCGGGGGGGAACGAGCCAGGCTCCTCTGTTTCAGCCATGCCCCCCCCCATCCAACTTGTAAATTTGTGTATATAGTTGAAATTTTTTATTGTATTATATTTTTATATCTGCTGTTGCAGCCGTTCAAAAATTTGCAGCCGGTAGTTGAAAATGCGCTTCTCTCTGGGGAGGATGCGCCCTGGATACGGCCTCATGAGGTTTCTCCGGAGCGGGAAGGCCTCATCTGCAACAAACACATGAGGTTGGGGTCCCCTGTGTTCAGCTTCAGGCAGTGACCGATCCGGAGGCAGCTGGAGGGAGCCAGAACGTAGGGCCTGACCAAACGCAGAGTTGGCCAGAATCCCCCCGTCACTGGTCCTCCCGAAGCCTCCGACATCGATCACTCGGAAGCAATAATTGGCATCTACAACTGCCAAGAGAACAATAGAAAATGTTCCCTTGTAGTTATAGAACTGTGATCCTGAATTGGCAGGAGCCTTCAGAACCACGTGCTTCCCATCCAC
The DNA here is from genome assembly GCA_962446985.1 of Xyrichtys novacula. Lineage (NCBI taxonomy): Eukaryota > Metazoa > Chordata > Actinopteri > Labriformes > Labridae > Xyrichtys > Xyrichtys novacula. Next base: position 34,975,698 of record OY660868.1, read on the forward strand.
TGCACCGCAACACAAGGGGAAGTTCCACCGCTCCTCAAAACCCTGTGCTATGGATCTCCACTCATCACAGGTGGGCACAGCCATGAAGTCCTCCACCAAGCACTCCCAGATGCAGGACACGGTGTCTGCCACGATGCCCGACACGGTGGAAACTCCAACCCGGAAGCTGTATGCGATGGTCCTGAAGGAGTCTCCAGTAGCCAGGAACCTAAAGCACATAAAAATTAATTTCATTACAAATTTTATTTAAAATATGAGGCCATATGAAATAGAAACGTAACCGAAGATTTGAGTGTCCATAAATCCTCTTTGACACAAACATTTATGCTAGCACCCAGTGTATCTGGTCATTTTAAAGTAATTGATTTCCAGGTAATTTTTTTACAGTATGTATTGAATGTGTTAAGGGTTAATTTTTTTCAGTGTAACTTCTTACTTTACTGAGTGGATCAAATAAAGGACACAGACCAATCCTGTTTACTTCTTCAGCAGCACCTTATCAGTCTGATCAGATAGGATTATTTTCACAGGAGTTATATTATCTGTCTTTAGTAAATTGATCAGATTCACAGAATTTCTAAATCACATTAGTGTGTGCAAGAGAAGTTTTATTTTGACTGGATATTAAAGGACAGAGGCAAAGAGCAGCTCACAGGAGGAACTCAGTGTACAGAAAGCTGATAAACTTTGCAGTTTTGCCTTATTTGCCCAGTGTATCTGCTCATTTTAAATTAATTATTCTTGATTATACTCACCGCAGACAGATAGACAGGCGCTCCGAAGCTGGAATGGAGCGCCTGTAGTTGGTGTCCTGGCGGGAGATGCTGCTTCCCACCCGGGCGAGGAGGTCCTCAAACTGCGCCGTCGACAAACGGAAATACCACTGGAAACGGCCATCGTCGAGGCAGAGCTCCTGGGGCAAACAGTGATATTCACCCAGCTCCGTCCTCCTCCGGATGGTTTCATGCACCCATACACGCCGCCGGCGTCTATGTCGGACACGAAGGTATGCGGCAGCACAGGTCACGATGTCGTCCATCTTCAACACTGGTCGCACTGAAAACTGAGCTACTGACGTTAACGTGATGACGTCATCGGCGACCAGCCGCGACCTGCGACCTCCGCGACTGCAGCTTTGGACCCGGTGTTGACACACCAGGGCACCACGCGACGCGACCTGAGCGACCAACGCGACGCGACGCGACCTGGTCGCGTTTGGTCTGAACGCGGCTTTATGCTGAGAAGACTGCCCCACTGAGAGATCTCATGAAAGAGGCAGGTGATCAATCGTTTAAGACACAACTGAGTTGGACGGCTGTTGCTAAGACAGCATTTGAGACATTGAAACAGGAAATGCAGAGTGTGCCTTGTCTTGCAACTCCAGACTAAAGTAAACCATTTTTGTTGTATGTGTCAAATCGACAAAACATGTATGCATCAGCTGTCCTGATGCAGGAGACTTGTAGTGGTCGTCAGAAACAACCAATAGCATACTATAGCTTGAAACTTGATAATGTGGTCCAAGGGTGGCCTCCATGCTATCAAGGGCTAGCTGCAGTGCAGTATGCATATGAGAAAGTGTCCACTGTAACTATGGGGTATCCAGTGACCATTTTGACTCATCACAAAATCACTGAGTTGATCAATAAAGGGAAATTTGTGGTAACCCAAGCTAGATGTTTGCAGTACACGCCACTGTTGACATATCCTGATGTTACAATAAAGAGATGTACCTCATTAAATCCAGCAGATGTCATTCCTTTTGACTTTCAGGGAGAGCCACATGAGTGCACGGCTGAAACAGTGAGGTACACAAAGTTGAGACCTGATTTGGAGTCCACACCATTCACAGAAGCTGAGGTGATGTATTTTGTTGATGGATCATGTTATCGTGATCATTTAGGGAACCACGCCGGGTTTGCAGTGGTTAAACAGGAGGAAGATGAGTTTGTGACACTGATTGCAGAGAGCTGCACTCAACCATGTTCTGCACAGCTAGCTGAGCTTAAAGCTCTGACAGAAGCATGCAAGCTTGCATCAGGAAAAGTTGCAAACATTTTTACAGATTCTGCTTACGCGCATGGAGTGTGCCATTTATTTGTAGCAGTCTGGAAGCAAAGAGGCTTCAAGAGAGCAGACGGCAGTCCAGTGCAGCATCGTGAACAGATTCTTGCATTGATTGCAGCAATAATGTTGCAGACAAAACTTGTCATTGTGAAGTGTCAAGTCCACAGAAAAGGGAGCAGTGACATTATCAAGGGAAATAATGCAGCTGATGAGGCTGCAAAGAATGCCTCTAAAAGTCAGGTGTCTGTATTGGCGCCGATGTTGTCACTTGAACCTGTTGCAACTCCAGAGGACATTATGTTGATGCAGCAAAATGCAAATGTGAACGAGCATAACATTTGGCGTCAAAGAGGTGCTAGCATTGACAAAAATGGGCTTTGGAGATCACATGAAGGGCTGCTAGTAGCACCGGTAGCTCTGTTAACGATTTTGATATCTGACCTGCACAGTGTGAATCACTGTGCAAGGGGGGAGATAATGAGACAGCTGAGACAGCAGGGCTATTGGTCACCATACATGCAGGCAATGGTTGATGAAATGTTGAATCATTGCGATGTGTGTCTTCAGAACAATGTAAAGAGACCTGTAAAATCTTCGACAGGACACATTCCAGTTCCTGAGGGACCATTCAGACATTTAGTCATAGACTATGTGGATATGATCAAAACAGTCCAGGGGAAACGTTATATGTTGGTGGTGAACGACATGTTCAGTCGATGGGTAGAAGCAACACCTTCCAAAGATCTTGGCGCCGAGACTGTAATTAAATTTCTTGTCAGAGAAATTATTCCATGTTTTGGCATTCCATCAGAGATTAGTTCAGACAATGGCTCTGCATTTGTGCAGAAGGTTGCCAAGGGCATCTTGCAGCAGCTACGAATCAAGCAATGGCTAGGCAGTGTGTTTCACCCAAAGAGCCAGGGCATGGGAGAAAAAGTAAATCTTACAATCAAAAATCAAATCAGCAAAATCTGCGCTAGCACTTATCTTAACTGGGTAGACGCCTTGCCGCTTGCGCTTATGGGCTATCGCATGCAAAAGCACAGAGTGATTAATCTGTCGCCACATGAGATGCTAACTGGTAGACCTATGCCTTATCCTGCATGCAGAGGACCTTACAAGGGACCCACACTTGAGCAGTTGCAGAATGAACTAAAGGAGTACATGAGACAACTGACTGCGATACATAGGTCCATCTATCTGCAGGAGAAAAGCCATGAACCTGATCCAAACCGAGAAGCCAGTGGAGCCAGGGGATCAGGTCTACATCAAAGTCTTTCGAAGAAAGTGGCAAGAACCTTGGAGAGAAGGCCCGTACACAGTGGTCTGTGCTACACCTACTTCGGTGCAAGTAGAGTGGTATCATCTGAGTCACTGCACGAAGCTGCCAAAAAAACCTAAGGGAAGTACAATTCAAAAATGAATGTGCTACTAATTTTGAAAGTAACTGTTCTCCTGATGTGGTTGCTGAAGGGCAATGTGGGAAGAGAGAGGGAGAGAGAGAAAGTGTGGACAGAGGGGGTGCAGATGAAAGTCATACAGGTACTGTTCGAAGAAGGAGCCCGAGACATTGTCAACGTAGGCGAGTACGATGCAACCCAAACACAATCCACACCACTCCAGACAGTGTTAGAACCCATGCCAACATTCACTGAAGAGCAACAACCAAAAGGCCACAGTCATACACAAAAACAGACAAGATTTAAAAAGAACAGACATAGATTGTGGGTCAGAGAAGTTGAGCAGCCGCCTGGATTTATTGTTTAAGGGAAAACCTTGAGGAAACATAAGGCCAATTTTAAGAAGCATTCAGGGTTATCCAGATGAGTGGTGGGAGATGGCCAGGTATAATGGGTGGTATGAATGGGCATTGTTTACAGCTAAAGGGGTAGTTCCTGAGAAATGTATTTTATGTACTGAATCTCTGCTGTCAGTTCCAACCGTAGTTCCTGAAAAGTACACATTTAGAGAATGTGCACAATACCAAAGTCAGAAATGTAAAGAGGGAAATTTTACCATAGATAAAGATTTGCTAGAACTTCACCTTTATATCAGGGGTTGTTTGAATATCCTATTTGTGGTATTGTGTGTAGGGTCTAGGGTCCAGAAGTAGTCATGATTATCTAGATAAATGTCCAACTCACAAGTTTGATTCTAAATGTGCAGAATTCCAGTTGTCAACTGATCAAATTGAGCCACCAATGAGGTACAAGGTAGATTACACACAGTTATGAGTGTTTTGCTAGTGGAGAATTCTTAAATGACTCCAGAGGTATAGAAGTAGGGAACACCACTGTACATTGCAATGTTACTTGGGTCCTATTTTGGTTTCCACATGCAAATATAACAATATACAATTTTTGCTCATGAACCAGTGTGGTTTGAGAACCCAGGTCCACGTCAGGAAAAGTGTGAAGATCTAACTATGACAACTCCAAATTTATGTCTTTTTTGTGAACAGTCTAATGGGATTGCAGATAGCTACTGAATGTGTGGGGATGATGTGTTACGAAATGTCCTTCCATACAGGTGGATAGGGTTATGTGCCTTAGTGAGATTACGAATATCAGTAGTAATGACATATGAGGGTGTAGACCAGGCACTTAGCATCAGGGAGATTAAAGAGGGAGCGTCAAGGGTTAAGCGTCAGTTCACACCTTTTGAAACAATCAAACTGGATGTGATAGGTCTGCCGACAGGCATACCAGATGAATTCAAGGCCCAAAATGAAGTTAAAGCGGGGTTGGAGTCCATACTTCCTTGGATAACAATTAATAAAATGTAAAGTGGATAAATTACCTATATTACACACAGCAGAGATTTCTAAATTACTCAACTGAAATGTTCAAAGCATTTGGTGAACAACTTCATGCCACAAGCACAATGACATTACAGAATAGACAGGTTTTAGATTGGATGTTAGCAGAAAAAGGTGGGGTGTGTGCGAGATTTGGAAAATATTGTTGTACTTATATCCCTAACAACACAGCTCCTGAGGGAGCTTTCTCTAAGGCCATGGAAAACTTAGAGGGACTGAGAGCAGAAATTCAGAAGAATGCTGGTAAAGGGGGATACCTGTCATTGGACTGGTTGGACCAAATTTTAGGAAAATGGGGAGTCGTTTTGGCCAAGGCAGCCATGAGTGCTGTTTCTTTCTCACATGTTGCATCGTACCCATCCTTCGGAGACAATGTGGGAGGCTGACAGAGAAGCAAATGGGACTCATGGCAAGCTTAGCTTTGGCCCACGAGATGCATAGGATACCACAGAAACAGCTGGCACAGTGTGTGATACATGAAAGAGGGACTGAGGGACCTGAACGGTTCCTGGACTTTGAAGGAGACGAAGATGAGCAATGGACTTTGAGCAACACAAACAATATATCCAGTGAGCTGAGATATTGAACTGAACATGTTATGAACATGTATGTAAAGTTAAAGGACTACAATAATCACACACTGATCATGGGGTTAATCACATACTAATCAAGGGGTTTGTCGCAGGTTGCTACAATGAAATGAATGGTATTACCAGAAGTTGACAGTTTTTCTATGCAAATGATATTATATCAGCGTATCCAGAACATGGATGATCGCCAGGGTGTGGGGCTGTAAGATTCTTTCCCTGCTGAAACAGCCTGGCAGGGTTTTCAGTCTTATGCGCTGATATAACTGAAATGATCCTAGCTATGGTATGATGGTGAAGAAATTGAACATCAATATAAGCTATTATTCAACCCAATGAACATTGATTATTGCACTTCTTGAGAATTGATACCACAATTTTATAACTTTTGAATATTTGGGGGAATTATATCACAATTTGATAAGGTTGCATAATTCATATAACTGGTTAATGCATTTTGATTTTTGTTTCATGCCATGTCCAATGTGTCACGTCATGTGGTATTATTAAGTCTTAGATGCAGCAAATCACACATAGCATTTAGAATTTAGTGTACATGTTTTATTTGATTCACATAAGGATGTTAAGTGTTTGATATGATGATCAGGTTTTTATGAAAGTAAGAACTTTCAAAGGGGGGACTGTGTAGTAGAATCTCTTCATATATTTAGGTTAAGAAATATAGAGTAATTATCTATGAGTAAGGAGCAACAAATAATCTAGGTTGGCCTGCTCATGCAGCCTCATGACCCTGAGGTTGTAAGCAAGGCTGTCTTGCAGGAGCCAAAACTATTTGTCTAAACAAAGTGTTGAGGGTCAGACATGTCATCATGTCATCCATGCCTTTGTCTCCTCCAGGTTGGACTACTGTAACGCGCTCTTCATCGGGATCCCAGGCAAGAGCTTACAAAGGCTCCAATATGTCCAAAACAGCACCGACCGGGTCCTGATGAGAGTGCGTAAACATGAGCACATCACCCCCATCCTTCACACTCTGCACTGGCTCCCCGTTCACCTCTGCATCGAATTCAAAATCCTCCTTCACACCCATCACTGTCTGCACGGTGCAGCCCCCACCTACCTCACCGAACTCCTCACCCCACATACCTCAGCCAGAACCCGGTCAGGCCAACTGCACTGTCTGCACCCGCCCAGGACTCGGCTCAAGACCATGGGCGACAGGGCCTTCGAGGCTGCTGCTCCCCATCAGTGGAACGCCCTCCCCGACCACCTCAGGGCTCCACAGTCGGTGGATGCTTTTAAAAAAGGACTCAAAGCCTTCCTTTTTCTGAAAGCTTATCCGGACTGATTTTATCTGATTCTATCTGCTGACTGTTTTTATTGTTTTGTTCTGTTGCTTGATTTTACTGTTATTGTTGCTTTTTTTGTTGTTGTTGCCTGTACTGTGCACTTTGCGATTTGTTTTAAAATGTTAAGTGCGTTACAAATAAAATCTATTATTATTATTATTATTATCATGGGTAGCCTTCTGGAGAATTGATATGACATACCTATGATGAGGGAATACACACACACACACACACACACACACACACACACACACACACACACACACACCTAACACTATAAAAGGAGTAGAAGAAAAAGCTAAGGAGGCTTCCCTTGGTCTTGGTCAAGACTCTGTTTGTCATCTGTACTGATTTCTACATCTGTACAATAAAAGATGCCTAGGCTGTTCTTCAGATCTCATCCTGTCTTCTGTGCATTGTTTTACTGAGTTTATGTTGGATTTTCTACAACATCATCTGCAAGCATTCATCGACAACCCCTTTAACATCTGTGACCACTGAGCTGCTTTCTGAGCTGCAGAGTGTGTCTGCCGGAGTCATTTCAGAGCAAGGAGGAACACACAAAATGAGGCAAATAAAGTTATATGTGATCCAGACTGACCGGTCAAAGAGGCAATTACGGGAAGACAGTGAAACCTATTAGGACACTCCTTTTCTGTAATAAATATCAATCACACAAATGACTCTCTTTCTTCTAAATGACAGTCATTTAATGGAGAGTTTATATCTCAACAGATTATGTAAGATGTGTAAAGAGCAGAATATCCTGTACATTTTCAGTGCAGGAGTATGGTACCGGACAAACAAAACTGCCAAACTCAGAGTGCTGTGCAATGACAGCAGTCTCACAGGTAGACTCACAGATGTTTGGGAGAGATCTACATTTCATCTTGTTTTAGTAAGGACCATTCATTTTTGAATCAGTCATATTTGGAGGTTTGGCTCTGCTCTGACCAGCATATGAGGAACACCAAAGCTTAAGGTAGGGAGAGCCCACTTCCCCTCCATCTCTTGTGCATGCACATAGACTGTACATAGAATGGACACCGTCTGCCTCCTCGCTGGGTGAAGCCACTCTGAGAACAGCATCCTCTGTTGATGGGCTGCAGTATAGGTCATGAATCCCGCCTCCGCCAGCAAAGCTTATGGGGCTGTGGACAAACTTTAGAAATTTTTTACACAGAGCATACATTTTTCTCCCCCCTGCTTGCGGTGTTGACATGTAGTTATTGTAAGACTGGTTTGTGCTCAAGTCCTTTTTATTAGGGGGTTCATGTTTTCTTTGATTGACACCTAATACAGCCTATTGGCGTTCAGGGATTGTTGTTGGATTGAATTGTTGACGCTGTTTGAGCCGAGCGTCATCACAGCGACTCTCGGCGACTCCCCCTCCAAATGCGCACAACACTACTGCACAGAGTTGGTTTCAGGAAATGAAGAAAAATTGCAGAAATACTGAGAGCTTTTTGGCTTCAAATCCATATACAGGTGAGAGGCGGTACCAAGTTGTCCATAGTATATATAGTCTATGTGCATGCATGAGAGGCCTAGGCTGGGGGAGCAGCAGCAAAGACTCCCCCAGGATCCAGAACAGAGCAGTATCAGTGATAATCCTCATGACACTGGTAAGATTAGAAACAACGGGAAAAAAAGGGGGAGCTGGGAGTTGAAAAGTGATTTGGGAAGGCAGAGCAGGCAAGCAGGGGAGTTTGAAGTGTAGAAGGAAATCTGTTGTCATATCCCATGGTAATCAGATCAGCAGACGTACTGTGGGCTGAAAGACTTTGTTGCCTTCTCTTCATTCAAGAAAATAGGAACTCCAGCAGAGGTTTCTGACCTTTTTTATTTCTTGTATAGTGGAAAACCAAGACCCATTCAAGGTCACCTTCAAATAAAGGGGCTCATGTCTGGCAAACAATACTAATATTTCAGTGTTCCTACAAGAAGTGAGAAAAAAAGGTACTTTTAATCCACAGACACGTCCACAATAATCAGCTATTGTGGAATCATGCTAATTTAAAGTGTATGAAGTGTTGAAATATTGCAGCCTACCTAAGATCTCTGGTGCCCCCCTTAGGTTGTGAATCAAACAAATAGCTTTCACTCCTGTAGTTTTTGGATTTCTTCAAAGTTATGCTTGACATTTCATTCATCAAACTCGCATCATGTTTCTTGTGCTCATGGAGAGTTAGAAGCAGAGTCATCCATGGTATTTGTCAATTCTTTGAACTGTGGTCCACTGACAGGATAATCGCAGCTAGAGTCTCTTTTTCAATGTGGTGCTAAAATAGACTTGTTTTCCTCTTTGATGGTTCCACCTGTGACCTGAACCAGCCCTGTGTATCAGATATCTGATGGCTACAACACCTTAAAAAAGACCGTACATGCTGATCTACAGCAACTGAGGGGACTTCCTTGTTTAGATCAGCATATTGCAGTACATGTTTCAGGTTTCATGGCTTTAAATATGGGGATTTATATTTATAATGGTGTACTTCAAGTGTCATTAAAGGGAAGGCAAGTGTATTTGTATTGCACCATTCATACACAAGGCAATTCAAAGTGCTTTACAGATGCAAGTAAATAAATTGGACATGAAAAAAAAAAAGATTAAAATCAATAAGACAATCAGATAAATGTTTTCGTCTGTCCTAATTATTTATGAAAACCGTTGTTTCCCAGAAAGAGAAATAAGTTGCAAGCTTTCAGATCCAACACTTTACCTGTTCTTCCCATTTCATGAGTTAGGTCCCAATTTGATTTTTATTCTCCTGAGAAACATGGAACAGAGGAAGCATTTGTCAGCTTAAAATCAATAATAACAAAATCAATATTGAAATGTAAATTAAAAACTTTAAAAATTTTGAAAATGACAGAACAGCAGATATCAAGGTAAAAGAAATTGTTGCTATAGGAGAGCTGCAGTAAACAGTAATAGTTTTCAGGCCTGACTTAAATGAGCTGGCAGTTTGAGCGCACCGAAGGTGTTCAGGGAGTTTGTTACACGGGTAAGGACTATAGAGGCTGAATGCAGCTTCACCCTGCTTGGTTCTGACCTTGGATGCTTCATACCCAACCAGCAGCTCTGACATGTATCTAGGCCCAGGACCATTCAGTGATTTGTAGACCAGTAACAAGGTTTTAAACTCTATCCTTGGACTCACAGGGAGCCAGTGCAGGGACTTAAGAACAGGTGTGATAAGGTCCATGTTCCTGACTACACCCAGGTTTCTGGCTTGGTCTGTGGTTTTTGGCGTCATTGAGTGAAGTTGGCCCCTGACTTCAAGCCTTGCATCTTTGGGACCAAAAACAATGACCTCTGTCTTTTCTGCATTGAGCTGGAGAAAGTTCTGGGCCATCCACTGATTGATTTTGTTGGATACATTCAATCAGCGACTGTAATGCTGTGATGACGCTCGGCTCAAACAGCGTATCCCCCGGGTGAGCTACGCAATCCCTGAATGCTCATAGGCTGTATCAGGTGTCAATCAAAGAAAACTTGAACCCCCTAATAACTTTTAAAAATGGAGCGTCACAGAAAAAAGAGAAGTTGAGCACAAACCAGTTTTATTGTAACTACATGTCAACTCCACAAGCAGGGGGGAGAAAAATGTATGTTCTGTGTAATAAATTTATGAAGTTTGTCCACAGCCCCATAAGCTTTGCTGGCGGAGGCGGGATTTATGACCTATACTGCAGCCCATCAACAGAGGATGCTGTTCTCGGAGTGGCTTCACCCAGCGAGGAGGCAGACGCTGTCCATTCTATAAACAGTCTATGGTTGAAGAAGATGTTATGATACTCCATGATCTGTGCTAGTGGGAACATATGAATATTAAACAAAAGTGGCCAGAGTATGGAGCCCTGGGGGACCCCACATGTTATCTTTATTCACTCAGATTCACAACTACCTAGCGAGACAAAAGTCATGATCTTCTAAATAAGATTTGAGCCAATTTAGCACTGTACTAGAAAGTCTGACCCACTTTTCCAGCCTGTCGAGCGACATGTTGTGATCAACTGTGTCAAATGTAGCAATAAGATCCAGAAGTACCAATACCGAAGTTTTTGATGCATCAATATTAAGACGTATGTCATTTAACACCTTATGGAGGAATATTCCAGCATTAAATTAACTTAGGAACAAACACACCGTAGCACCGAGTTAGACATGAATATTGCTGACGGCTTACTTCTCTAGTTATAGCAACTTAAGTAAGGACCGCATGATAGCAATACACAGCAGTCTACGGAGCCAACCACAAACCTCAACCAAAAAGCCACTCTACAGCCACAAATAATGCTCAACTTCATCAACAGTACATATAGGGTCCCAGCCATAGTGCTAGCCATAAAACATCATTTTAGCTTTGCCTTGTTTCTTTTGCAAAAAGACTAAACACAAATCACCTACTCTCCTCCAGCAGCCGCTTATGTGTGTGGGGAGCCTTGACGAGTCCATCCCAGAGTGCAGCAGAGTTCTGCACCTCAAAGGAAGAACATTTATGATTGTTACTTCATGGAAATGCAATCTTGTTCTTGTGTATCTTATGTCAGTTTATAACTGTTATTGTCCAGTGCTTGCCAGGAAATGAGCACAGATAAGCATTTTTAACTTTACGTATTTGCAGGGGAAATTCACATAAACAAATGCAAGATTTTACAAACGCGATTGTTTATCTCATAAAGAGTGAAGAGATAGCACAAAGGTGAAGAAGGGAAGTTAAAAATGCAATGCTCATCTGCTGTACTCTTGAAGTTAGGTGCTGTTCTGAGCATTATTTAAGGCTATAGAGTGGCTTTTTGGTTGAGGTTTGTTTATGGCTCCTCAGACCACAGTGTATTGCTATTGTGTAGTCGTTACTAAAGTTGGTATAACTAGACAAGCAAGCAGTCAGCAACATCCATCTCTCGAGGGGGTATCTAACTCGGTGTTACCATGTGTTTGACCCTAGTTTAATTTTATGCTAGAATATCCCTTTAATAAGTGCAGTTTCAGTGCTGTGGTCGAAAACCAGAATGAAAAATATTAAAGAGATTGCTCTGGGTCAAGAAAGAGTGCATTTGTTGGAAAACAACTTTTTCAATGATCTTTGATAGAAATGCAAGGTTTGATATGGGTCTGTAGTTACTTAGTACTAAAGCATTCAGATTAGGCTTTTTTAAAAGCGGTTTAATTTAATTCCAGATTAAGCCTTTAAATGATATTTCTTTATTTTGGAAAGTTATTTTTGAAATACACTACAGGCCAAAAGTTTGGAAGCAAGATCAGATTTGTACAAAAAAAGATCATAGTTTCATATATATAATTTGCAACACAATAAAAATGACTATTGTGTAAAGAGTAACTTATCAGAAGACGTTTTGACTATAATTATTAGGTATTTGAGTTATTGTCGCTTAGACTTTGCCTTCTTTAAAGTAACCTCCTCTGGCTTTCACAACAGCTTGGCATATACCAGGCATTCGTTCCACAAGTTTTTTAAGGTATGTTCCAGGGATTGCATTCCAAGCTTTCTTAAGTTCATTAAAAAGAGACTGCTGATTCGTGGGACGTGACTTTTTGACCGATCAATCCAATTCATCCTGCACAAGCTCAATTGGAGTAAGGTCTGGAGACTGAGGGGGCCAAACCATCTTTGAAGAACATCTTCCTCTTCTTTTTTGTCTAGGTAACCCTGACAGAGCTTGGCAGAGTGCTTAGGGTCATTGTCTTGCTGCAAAACAAACTTATGAGCCACAAGTCTAAGTCCAGATGGAACAGCATGGTGCTGGAGGATGGAGTGGTACTGTTCCTTCTTCATGATACCCTTTACCTCAAACAAATCTCTTACTCCATCACCTGCAAAACATCCCAATACCATGGAACTACCACCTCCATACTGAATTGTGGGTGTAACACATGGGGCTCTATTTTCGTGTACGCCGGTGAGGCGGCGGAGGGTGGCGGACCCCGCGCAGTTGTATTTTCGTCTGGCGGAGCCCGGTGTACAGCCAGTTTGGTATTTTTGTGGACTGAGGCACACCGAGATCCGCCAAGCTGGGTGTGGTGGCGTGGCAGGGGGAGGTGTCGACAGAATCAGAGCGCGCAGTGACATTTTCGTGCTCGCCGGTGGCGTATAAAGTGCGCTGAAAGCTCGCTGATTCAAACCTGGTCAGCTTTCAGCACAGGCAAAGCGCAGCTGGTCTATTAGTATTTTGGTAGACCGGCGGCGTATCGGCATACGTCACTGATACCTCACTGACTGGTTTCCACAGTGTCAGGCACATTTCAGTGCAATAAATAATCAACAACAACTAATAATCTGAGTCAGCACATACATTTAGATCTATATAGATATATTCTGATCTATATATTATCTGATGAGCGCGTTTGGCACGCATTTGGACACACAACCTGACCGAATCAACACAGCTGAAACCGCATTAAATTAAATTAAATTAAATTAAATATCTAGTAAATAGACACACATGATGAAGTTAACAAGATATGTAATTTGTCTCCCTCTTTTTCTTTCTTCCTCCTCCTCTTATTTCTCGCGCAGCTCGACCTGGACATGTCTCCATGTCCTCTCCCCGTCCTGCTGCAGGCTGAACAGATGATTTGTTTCAGTGATCAGATGAGTTATTTACTTCAGCCCACATACGAATATTATAATATTCAGTTCAGTCAGGTACACTTTGTCAAAAATTTTTGCTTTATTGTGCAAGTTAAATTTAATTTAATTAAACATGATTCTGTTCCGGGTCCCTGCCCTTCCACACGCTTGCGTGGAAGCCCGAGGCAGGAAGAGCCCCTTCCTGCCCATCATGAGCCATCATGAAAGGCGATAGCAGGGAGCGCATGCAAGGTTCTGTTCAGGGCCCCCGTTCTCCACGTTGGCATGGGTGAAAGGCCAGCGGCAGGAATTGCCCCTTCCTGCCATCCACGAGCCATCATGAAGGCGGAGGCGGCGGGGGCAGAGCAGCGATGAACAGAACCCCCCCGAACAGGAGCGCATCAAGGGTAGCGGAGCAATTAGCTGGCACAAGGGTGGAGCTGGGGTGGCGGTGGGTTGCTGGTTAGCTGTCAGAGCAGAGGAAGAGGCTGGGTTAGTGCACTTTAAAATAAGGCGCTCTATAGGCAAAGGACCAATAGGAGCTAGGAGTGAATCAGCTGGTTATCATCTGGTTGAGGTGGCTACTAGCCTTTGGCTGCAGATCAGATCAGAAGTTAAATTTGGCGGCATGATTCTGTTCCGGGTCCCTGCCCTTCCTTCACACTGTGATAAGAAGCTGATAATCACAGGTAGATAATCACAGATAACCGGCATAACTTTGTTCTCATTCATCCTCGCAGCGCCTCAGCGCTTCACACAGCTGGACACTCAGCGTCTGCTGACTTCAATGTGGAAGCTCAAAGTGGGTTGTTCCAGCAGCGAAACTAGACTCTCATTGGATAAATGCTGGGCTTTGTCCTGCCAATCGGACGCTCAGCATCTCTGGGGTTCTATGACGAGAAGGCGGTCCCAACTTTCTCGCGGACGCTGAGCTTCTGCATCGATGATTGGATGTGCTGTCTGAGGCGAAATCCTTTTTTGATTGACAGCTAAATAAGCGAATCAGCGATCTTGAAGAATAAAACATCTACCAGAGCATTTTCCAAGTTATTCATTCCGTTGTTCTTAACTGCTCTGGAGACTTTACCGATCCTCAGCGACTTTTGTCTTTGTTAAAAACGACTGCCGTTGTGTTTGGCGACTCTGTTCTGTTACATACAAATAAACAAACACAATTATGATGTAGGCCAGAAAAAGAAGAAGCTTCCCCTCCTTGAAAGACCAGCAGCCGCCACTGTCTAGAATGTTCTGAGCCTCGGGGCGCAGATAGCGTTCGTACGCGGCAGACCATCGGCCCATGGCTTTGAGGGTGGACACTGGAGCCGTCATAGCTGCGGTTGTAGCTGCGCCTATGCAAAAAGGATGAGCCGTGTAGCGATCTGGAGGAAGTCCGCAGGACTGGCAGAGGAGGCGGAGGCGGGTAGCAAACCAGGCTTTGGTCATGGGTTCCCCTTTCTCCGTGGCAAACAGCGGCTCGTGCTGGCTTGCTCGGGGACGGCTTTTCAGGTAGCGGGTCATGGAAGCAAACGGACAGAAAGGAGAATTAGTTTGAGCTATGAGAACAGTGGTCCCTTTCCTGTCTCTATCTGTCTTGGAATGTTTAAGAAAGACACTGAAATTGTGACTGTGGACTGTAACGTCGGCTATGGAGAGGTCGTGAGACGGGTCGAAACGTTTAGTGTGAGTAGTAAATTCTCCACCTCTAAGGAAACCATAAAAAGCTGTGAGAAAGACTGTTTCCAAAAGTAAGTCTGAATATGGCCCAAAACACCCTTTTTTCAAATGCGTGATTAATTTATGCAAGAGAGGTAATGTGAAAGGAAGACGGATATCTTGGCCTTTGGGTTTCTCTTTCTTAAATCCGTTCAGCAGGAGCTGGATTGAAGGGCTTCCAAGCAGGCTGCCGGCAGATGGATCCAAACACCGCAGGTGGAACTGTACTCCTGCTAAAAGGCCTTTGATAGAAGAAGGTTGCATCTTCCGAGACTCAAAGCAGTGGACCAAGAAAGCGCATACAATAGAAATTTTTATGGGAAACATAGGAACAGAGTAGGTGAAACAGAATGATGAGAAATAGGACCATGCAGAGTCATACACTTTTAATGTTGATTTGGCTAGTCCGGATCTCATGTATCGGGAGGCTGAATGCATGTATGATTGCAGGGTAGAGTCCAGTCCAGAACGGTCTGATTGAAAGGAGGGCAGGGAAGGCCGGAAAGAGCTGCCTCTGGACATATTTTTCGGAATTTCTGAAATTCAAATCGAGACAGGGCATCAGCAATCTTGTTGTCTAAACCTGGAATGTGAGCTGCTCGAATGATAAAATTACGTAGGACTGAAACCCAAGTCAGGCGTCTTAAAAACCTATTAATAAAGGGTATGGAGGAACGCCCTTTGTTAATGATATGGACAGCTGCTTCATTGTCACAGAAAATGGTAATTTGTTTCCTTGCCCAGTGTTTACCCCAGAGTAGGCATGCGATGACTATTGGATAAATTTCCATTAGGGCTGAAGAGGTGACGTTGCTTAGCAAAGATGACAATTCTTTTGGCCATTTGTCGGCAAACCACTGGTTGTTATAGAACCCCCCAAAACCAATGGAAGGGGCTGCATCAGTGAACAAACAGATTTTCAGGGATGACTCAGAGCAATCATTGTAAAAAAATGAAATACCATTCCATTTCTCGAGTAAAAGGGACCAGAATCGGAGTTCTGATCTGCATCCTTCGTCTAGTGTAATGGGCGCGGCTAAATGGCTGGCGGTTTTTTGTTATGTCGAGAGGCCTGGATATGAAAGAGCGGCCCTGGGGGATAACTCGCATGGCAAAATTTAAATGGCCGAGGAGGGCGAGCAAGTCTCTTTTTGATATTGTTTTAGAATATTGCACTTTCATGATCTCTCTGATACAAGTTAATTTGTTAATGGGTAGGGAAGCCTGCATTAAGTTGCTATCTAGCACGATACCTAGGAATTCTATGGATTGGAGAGGACCAGAAGTTTTTTCCTTGGATAATGGCACCCCTAAGGTAGCGAAGGCAGATTTGAGTGTGGAAATAGCATGGTCAGGCTTGGCATTGGGAAAATTCATTAGCAGAAAATCATCGAGCAAGTGGAGCACAAATGGAAGCCTGCAGCTGTTCAGCAGAATCCAGCAGAGGGCCTCTGACAGCGTGTCAAAGATCTTGGGTCTGTTGTGGCACCCGAAAGTGAGTCTAACTGCAAAGTACAGTTTTTCTTTCCATTTGGAGCTGAAGAGATGCCACTGAGAGGAGTGTAGGGGCATAACTTTAAAAGCGTCGGTGATGTCTGCTTTAGACAGCCATGTGCCCCTGCCTGCTTTTTTAATAAGCTTGATGGCATCGTCAATTGAGGACTAAAACAGAGAGAATGGTGGCAGAGATATAAGGCTATTGATGCTGTTTACTGAATCGTTGTGAGGGGCTGATAAGTCTATGATCAAGCGCTTATCCGGAGTATTTTCGAGTGGCTATGCCGAGGGGGTTAATGCGTGTTATAGGAAATGGTGAATTGATGAACGGACCTATCATAAAACCTTTTCTAACTTCCCTCTCTAGTAGAGTGTCGACTATCTCGGGCACCTTTAAAGCGGATTGTAAGTTATTACACACATGAGACACATTAGGTAACCATGCCAGACCGGCCAAAAAACCTTGAATGAGTCCAGTTATTAAGTAATTGACAAAGCATCGGTTGGGGTGCTTTTGCAAAGCCGTCTTTATCTCAGGCACGTTGATAGGGGTTGATGGTTTTATTGTTTCTTCACAAGGCAGGATCGTCTTGGGCATACAGATCTGGGGTGCCCGTCCCCGCAAAAGCTTGGTCTCGTATCCAAGGTCTCTAGGTGGTTTTGCAATAGCCACGGATTTCGGGCATAAATTAGAGGAGTGGGAAAAAGAGCTGCATATAGAGCAGGAGAGAGCCTGACGGCCGGTACAGTGCCTGCTAATCAGGGCCAGATCTACAATGGACCAGTCTACTCTTTGGTTAAATCTCTGGATGAACATAGCAGCTTTGGCAGAAAACGATTCATGATATTCATAGAGTTCCACCATAAGTCATGGCGAGATCAGCGATGATGGCGAGGTATGTGTCCAATTCGGCTCTACGGGATGGATAGACTTCGCAGATGACGTCCCTAGAAATGCTATAAGCCACTGTGAATTCCGCTAGAGTCAATGACTTGAAGAGTCTGGGATCGCTATCTTTCAGCAGAACAGAAATGTCTCAGCAGTCAACCACACGTTTATCGCTGACATCAGAGAACAGCAGGATCTTAACCAAATTAATGTCATTACCTGCCAGGATCTGGCTCCTGAGATTAGGAGAGATTGCAGCTGCAGGAGGATAGACGAGGACACCTGTGGTGATGGGAACTGCACTATCCAGGGTTCTTCGCGGGACAGTGACGTTGTTGTAGGGGACCGGGATGACGTCATCGAGCTGTGATGACGGGCCAGCGATGGGGGAGGTGGTGCGTATGTGGTCTTGGAAAGTTGGCGTTGTGGATTGAAACAGTGTTGGAGTTGAAACATTAGCCTCAAGGGTCTGGATCCTAGCGTTCATGGAAGAAAGGGAGGACTGGATGGACGAAAGGGCCGACATGATGTCGGCGTTCATCGAAGCTGGGAGGTTGTCCGTTGGAGCTGCGTGGCTGGCCGCCGGGGCCGTAATTTGCGCCCTTTTGTGCTTCTGGGCGGCGCCTTCTGCCGAGGCTGTACCGGAATTGCTGGTGGTATGTTTACGTTTTGCTGCGGCTTTTCGAGGAGCGGAAGGTGGAGGAGTGCTTGCAGGTGGACGCTGGGGCTCAGAGCAGCTCAGGAAAAGCCCGAACAATTCCTGGTGGGAGGCGCCGATCGGGGCGGGAATGATGTTCGTAAACAGGAACTGTAGCAATTTTGGGATCGGCCATTCGTTGATCGACGGATCCGACGTCTTCTTTCGTGCCAACCTGGAGCTTCTGCGGAGAGAGGAAGCTTCCTCCGGGCCGATCGCGTCCTCTGCATCGGACTTTTGAGGTGACTCGAAGATGTAGTCGAACTGCGGCTTGTCCTCGTCGTACGCTGAGGACATGGTCACAAGGAGCAACGAGGTAAGAAATAACACGAATGTTTTGGCAGGCATACAGAAGTTGCTGGTTAGCTATCAGAGCAGAGGAAGAGGCTGGGTTAGTGCATTTTAAAATAAGGCGCTCTATAGGCAAAGGACCAATAGGAGCTAGGAGTGAATCAGCTGGTTATCATCTGGTTGAGGTGGCTACTAGCCATTGGCTGCAGATCAGCGCTTGACATCGTGTCCTGACAGAACTAACGCTATGCTTCATTTCTGTGAGCCAAATTCATTTTATATGCCAACATCTATGAAAGAAAAGCCACAGAGCGCAATGCATCATTTACACACAGATGGTTCCGATTTTAATGCCATTTTCGGAATATATGATGTGATCTCTGTGCACAACCCACCTTTGTCACGTGAGGTTTGAATATGTGCAACTTTATGTGAGTGTCTTTATTTGTGGAAAGGGTGTTTGTCTTACCAGTGGGGCCAACATTACACACACCAAATCCATCTGTGCTCATATGAGAGAGTGTGAAGGACGCCTTCTGCAGCACTTACCGTGACACTTGTTGAGGAGCTGCCTTCTGTCGCCATCGCGTGGCATTGCTATCTTCAGACATCTCTTGATCTCTTTGACTACTTCACGAAAATTGTAATACGCCTCGCCGATGGCGGATTTAAAGGCGAGGAGAGGAGCTGATGTTATTGGTCAATACAGGTCTCGGCTGTGTTAGACCCACTCCATGCCCTCTCTCTCCCTTGCTACGACTTACGCTGCTGGGAGGAGCTGAGTGAGGGATGGGGGATACTTATGCCAGGCTGCGCCGCTCACCAAAATACCAAATTGTGCTTGGGAATGTCTTGTCGGCGCGGCGGACCTGACTTACGCTGTGCATGCGCCACGTCACCGGCGAGGCACGAAAATAGAGCCCATGGTGCTTTCAGACGTTCACCAGTTTGTCGGCGGACAGACTCTGTGTTTTGAACCAAACAGTGCAAACTTGTTTCTAGTCATCTTAAGTCCAATTTTTGTGAGCTTTTGCCCAATCATATCTCTTTTTCTTGTTCTGTGGACGAAGTAGTGTTTTTTTTGCAGATACACAACCCTTCAGACCAGCCTTTCTCAAATGTCATTTCACGGTTGTCAGAGATATGGGTTTCGACCTTGTCATGTTAATTTCCTCCCTTATTTTTGGTGCTGTCTTTCGCCGATCTCTCTTACTGGTGACAATGCTATGTTTATCCTCTGCTTTTGTAGTAACTCGCTTTTGTCCAGGTCTTTTCTATCACCATAACTTCCAGGTTCCTCTAGTCTCCTCAGAGTGTAGTGGACTCCTTTGTTAAACACCTTTAGGTGTTTTGCAATTTCTCTTTCTGTGTATCCTTCTTTCCTCAATATACAAATCTGTACTTTTGTTTCTTTACTCAGTTGCTTCTTTTTAGCCATTTTTGTGGTAGTTTGAATGCAGTTGAGATTTATTAGGATTTTTGTATGCAGACTCTCAGAAGCCAAAAAGTTGAAGTGAATAATCCAACTGTGATTTTTTTTTTTTTTTTTTTTGCTTTTGCACTGAAGTTGTGACTCTTGCAAATGTTTTCAACCCCAAAACTATGCCCATTTTTTCTTTTTCTGACATATATTTAGCAATGGTCTGTTAACATCAATGTATATCTAAAGGTAAATGGAGTGAAATGGTGCATTTCCATGAAAGCAACATCTGATCATCGAGTAAATACATCCCAAAATACATAAAACTCATGCTGGATTTTAAAAAAAGCATTGTGAACAAAAACTTACGAAGTTACTCCCAAGTTTAGCCTGTCATGGCCTTGCTTCCAAACTTTTGGCCTGTGGTGTAGTTTCGACTGGCCATCAAGCCTCTTTTCTAAGTCATCTGCATGATTTCAAAGTCACCTCTGAACGCCACACAGCAGGCCCAAAGTCTTCCTCTGTGCCAGAGTTTTGAGAGAGACCAAACGGGCATCCAAAGGATGTATAAGGCATTGGCCCGGGTGCTGCAACTCCTGGCCCATCTTTCGGCTGACTTCCGTTGTCTTCTGAGCTAAACCCCTCGAACCGTCGGTAGCCCGGAACTTCGGGACCTGCTCCATCCTCTCCAAGGACCAGCCTCACTTAAAGTATCCAAACCTCCAGAGCTCCAAACAGGGCTGATGCTGTCTCATCTCTCATCTGTGGTCATGACTCAGATATTCACTCATACTAGTAAGCCTAGATTCATCCACATCCAAATCCAAATTTATCTTTACACCAGAGTTAATGTAGGTTAATATGTTTGAGCATATTCACTCACTGTCATTAACTTTAGTGCTCCTAGCCTGACTATTCTTCCAGAAATAGAGTCCCTGAAATGAGAATTTCGGCTTGAGATATGAGATTGATTAATTTAAGATTGACATAATATTTGATTTGTGAATTAAACTTTTGTTTTTCTTTATTTTCCCACCATTATGGTTGGGTGGTGCCCCTTTCAACAAGTGCATAAATGTCCTAATTTAAGATTATTAATCCTCAGACATTTATTATAAATTCATATTGCTTCACTAAACACACTACTCAGCTAATGGAAAAACTGACATCTCCCTTCACTTGCAATCTTTGTGATGTCTGATAACGAGGATGTCACTTAAATCTGCAAGCAGCGCTCCAGATTTTGGTGCATAAGGAGGCTTCTTTCGTCTGTCTTGATGGCATTCATTGAAGAAAAGCTTGACTCACAAGTAAAGATAGAAGAACACATCAAGAGCGCAAAAAAGCCAAGTTACTTAATCCACCTGTACTCTTTTGCGCATGACATCCATAATCCTCCAAGGATTGCACACTGAGTGCATTGCTGACCAGGGAGCTTTTTGTTTTTTGCAGAACTTGAGCAGCTGGCCATGGTGATTTTCATCATTGAGAAAGAGGATCCTGTCTATCAGCCCAAAAAAATTAAGATTTTCATTGAAGGAAAAACAGTCCTGAAGGACTATTCACTTTCAGGATTTGTCACTTGATGACAACAGTTTTGTCTTTAATTTTGTGCTATAGTTTTTATAATGCTAAACAGAGACTTACGTTTTGTCAATTTAAAATAAATAAAAGTTTTAAAGGAGTACAGTATATTTGAGTAGTCTGATCAAATGTCAAGTGTTCAAATTGCAAGTTGTGAAACATTTGAAATAATTTCAATTAACATTTTTTAAATTGAGATACTTAAAACAATCAGTTTGCTCCAACTTAAAATGATTTGGATGGATTCAAAATATAAGGGATAATTGAATGCATTATTTATATTAAGTCAATAAAAGCATTATCATTTCTTAATTTAGCACAATTTAGAAAAAATGGTTTACCTCACTGTAATAATAATAGTTTGCATTTAATTAAAAAATATACCCTAATAGCAAAATACACTGATTTGATTTTGGTCAGATTGGTTATTTTTGGTTAAGGTGGACAAATCTGCATTGATTCAATACTTATTTAAGAGTTACCATTTCAATGTTTGAAAAACTTATGTTGAATCAATGTAGCAAAGATGATTATTTTTCAATGTTGAAATACCCTACAATGACACAGTGTTGTGTTGTTCCTGAATGATTCGTTCAAAAGAATGAATCTTTAAAGTGAACGTACTAACCCGAATCACTTCCTCAAGTGATGTTTGTTTCTCAGTTTAGTTGAGCTGTCAGCAGCACAGATGCCATAGCACGCAGCATGAGGGACCGTACGTGTTGACACCTGAATCACTTGGTGAACAAATTACTCAATGAATTACACTCTCCAGAAAAAATTTCGTCCGAGGGATACACTGACCATTGTTCCCCATTATTTCACCAGATTTAGTTCCCAATTTAACAAACTTAATATGTGAGGCTGGCAGTAATGAGAGGAGAGTGAGACTCATCAGCTGTAGCAAACTTTTGGCAGGAGCGACAGATGGAGATAGGGGGTGTGTTATGTTCAAGTGTACCTCAGAGAAAACACATATGTGTTGCCACATAACACATATGTATGGAAGAAAACATGATTAGCAGAGTGAAAAAAAAAATGTGTTGGAACGGTGCGTGGTCAGTGTGAATCCTTCACTGAATGTACTGTGGGGTATATGTTCAGTGAATCTTCTTCCCTGTTTCACTCCTCTCCCCAATTCCTGACACGTATCTGGCTGAAATGAACCTTTTCTGCTTTTTTGTGGCACTCTCTTCAGAGGCGTTCTCATCCCCCTATATACCGGGTGGAAACTTCTCAACAACATTAGTTCCGCCTAAATTCAACTGCATGCAAAAGAAGGAAAAAATGTATGGACACCAAAACCTTGATATGAATAACGATGAGAGGCAGTTAAAATAATATTGGAGGACCTGGCATACTTAACTTTTGATTATTGGGGACACATTTAATCCAGCACCGTTACTGAGATCCTGGATTAAAGCTGAACTTCGTTTCTAAAGTGTCAAGGTGATTAAAGGTCAGAAAAATATTTTACTCTATAATGCTGCACTGGATGAGTCCAGCGTTTGAGTTTGGCCCTATCATGCACCCGGAAATACACTCACCGGCCACTTTATTAGGTACACCATGCTAGTAATGGGTTGGACCCCCTTTTGCCTTCAGAACTGCCTCAATTCTTCGTGGCATAGATTCAACAAGGTGCTGGAAGCATTCCTCAGAGAGCTTGGTCCATATTGACATGATGGCATCACACAGTTGCCGCAGATTTGTCGGCTGCACATCCATGATGCGAATCTCCCGTTCCACCACATCCCAAAGATGCGCTATTGGATTGAGATCTGGTGACTGTGGAGGCCATTTGAGTACAGTGAACTCATTGTCATGTTCAAGAAACCAGTCTGAGATGATTCCAGCTTTATGACATGGCGCATTATCCTGCTGAAAGTATCCATCAGAAGTTGGGTACATTGTGGTCATAAAGGGATGGACATGGTCAGCAACAATACTCAGGTAGGCTGTGGCGTTGCAACGATGCTCAATTGGTACCAAGGGGCCAAAAGAGTGCCAAGAAAATATTCCCCACACCACGACACCGCCACCACCAGCCTGAACCGTTGATACAAGGCAGGATGGATCCATGCTTTTATGTTGTTGACGCCAAATTCTGACCCTGCCATCTGAATGTCGCAGCAGAAATCGAGACTCATCAGACCAGGCAACGTTTTTCCAATCTTCTATTGTCCAATTTCGATGAGCTTGTGCAAATTGTAGCCTCAGTTTCCTGTTCTTAGCTGAAAGGAGTGGCACCCGGTGTGGTCTTCTGCTGCTGTAGCCCATCTGCCTCAAAGTTCAACGTACTGCGCGTTCAGAGATGCTCTTCTGCCTACCTTGGTTGTAACGGGTGGTTATTTGAGTCACTGTTGCCTTTCTATCAGCTCGAACCAGTCTGGCCATTCTCCTCTGACCTCTGGCATCAACAAGGCATTTCCGCCCACAGAACTGCCGCTCACTGGATATTTTTTCTTTTTCGGACCATTCTCTGTAAACCCTAGAGATGGTTGTGCGTGAAAATCCCAGTAGCTCAGCAGTTTCTGAAATACTCAGACCAGCCCTTCTGGCACCAACAATGCCACGTTCAGTCACTCAAATCACCTTTCTTCCCCATACTGATGCTCGGTTTGAACTGCAGGAGATTGTCTTGACCATGTCTACATGCCTAAATGCACTAAGTTGCCGCCATGTGATTGGCTGATTAGAAATTAAGTGTTAACGAGCAGTTGGACAGGTGTACCTAATAAAGTGGCCGGTGAGTGTAGATGTTTTGGTGTGCAGCAAGAGTGTTATTATTTTTTCACCTGACGCAGTTGTTATGACTGTGGTCATAATTTGTTGAGTGTCTGCTGTGTGTGTGTGTCCTGTGCATTTTTCTCCCAATTTTGTATGCAAATAGGTGTGTGCCACAGCCACGCGGTCATTGGTGGGTTGGTCTACGTCCTGGATGGTGATTGGCTGAGACCAACTATATGAGGAACCAAGATGGCAGCCACCATGTGCAGTGCAGAGGCCAGACATTCCTCATCCTCCTCCTCTCCCAACCGGCCACCCTATTTGCAGCTTTAGACTATGGTGTATTGTGTTGTTTTCCTTGAGTAGTAGGGGTGGACTGCCAGTTTTGTTAACCTTATTTTCTCCTGTGTATTTTAGTTAGGGAGGTAAGTCTTTTGTCATTTGTTTCCTTTGTTTGGTTAGGTTAGCATTACTCCACAGACAGGATCATTTTGGTTGTTGTTTTGGCCTTAGTCCACCCTGAAGCCTAGTGACTCAGCTTTAGTTATTTGTTTATATCTTTATGTTCATTTACTGATTTATACAAATAAATCTGTGTCTTTAAATACAACTGAATCTCTGTTGTTGTGGCTACTTGGGACTTGGGGAAGATGAGGCCTTCTCATGTTGTGCCCTAGGCACCCCTAGACTGGGGCGTAACACAGTCCTCACTTTCACGCCCAGATCCCATCCACCTGTGTAAATAGTAGGTGAACTTGCGCTCATGTTATCATCTGTGGATGGGGTGGTCACTCGCGAAGGCTTGTCGCTACCTGAAAGAGGCATCATGATTCTGTGCCTCAGGCTATCAGAAACCTGGTCTAAAGGGTACGATGTACTTTCCCACTGTTTAGGGGGCATTCTAATTAGTGAGAGTTAAAAGGGCATGAAGAGCTGACAACGCACTTATTTTTAACACACAGAGATGCACAGCCGAGCTCACATGTCTGTGTTGTTGCTGATATGGTGGAATTGAGTTCTTTACTTGGTCTGAGGGCTTGAAGATACATTTCCTTATCTCTATATAGCTGTAGCAATCAAGACAACCCTGTATGTGAAACTCACACATTCCTCCCAGGAAAGTTTCTTTATCTGGTCCCAGGACACAGGATATAAATCTTTCCAGACTTCTTTGCACTTTCAGGTTACCTAATTGACATGACCGGAGGTTGACCAAACCTCTGACTCTTCACGATTGGTCAATTCGGAGAACAGAGACAGAGTTTTTATAACCTTTTAAACTGACGCCATCGCTGACCATCTAAATAATCATTCATGCCTCAATCCAGGTCTCCAATTTGAGATTTACTGTCTTAAACATACAGACCCCAAGATAAGGTCTGAGGAGCCGGACACTGACCTCCAGACTTTAGTCGTAATACCCTGCTCAACCATGTACTGATAAAAACTGCATTCCTTTGGTGAAAGAATACAAATGACTGATCATGACATCTTATGCATTCAGCAATGTACTAATCTGTCTAATCATGAAATTTGTGTTAAAATGAGGTGTTTCCCGTTTTTCTATGTGCTCCAGAAGCCAAGTTATCACTCTGACAGAATAAATCCTTAATTCTTTAGTTTCTTTAGACTAGTGGTGTGTCGGTCTTGAACGAACGGATCAAAAGAACTAGTTCTTTTTGATGAACGAAATGAACTAGTTCTCCCCCCCTAAATGACCCGTTCAATCCGTTCAGTTCTTTTGATTGGCTGAAGAGGGACTGCTTGCCTGTCTTATCCTATCCTCGTTCTGTGTGTGGGTGGGGCTTAGAGAAGCAGCAGCAGTACTACTGAGCTGACTGAAAGACCGGGATGACCGAGTTGACTGAAAGAATGGGTCAAATGAACGAAAGACCGAGTTGACTGAAAGAACGGGTCAAATGAACGAAAGACCGAGTGAACGACAGACCCAGACCGATGAACGAGTTGAACGAAAGACCCAGACGGATGAACGAGTTGAACGAGAGACCGAGTGAACGAAAGATCCAGACGGTGAACGAGTTGACTGAAAGACCAAGTGAACGAAAGATCCAGACAGATGAACGAGTTGACTGAAAGACCGAGTTGACTGGCAGCTGCACGAGGCCCGACAACCGAGTCGGAGCGAGCGGGACAGTCACACACACACACAAAGACACACAGCTGCTGCTGCAGCCAGAGGCAGAGAGACAACTATTAATACGCATTTGCACTGTCTGTTGACATTTTGTACTTTTTATTATTGTTTTTAATGCACCTCAAAAGAATAAAAACCATTAAAAACCTTATATATTTTGTTACTCCTACTATAATTTTATATTACAAGTAGTGCAGCGCGATCGCAGCGTTGGACCGGGGGTGGGAAGTGGAGAGCGGGGGGGGGGGGGGGGGGGGACTGACTAATGACCGATTGACCGAAATGACCGAAAAGAACGAAATGAACGGGTCTTTTTACTGAACGACCCGGTTCACTGAAATGACCGGTTTTGCCCACCACTACTTTAGACCAACAGCTTTTCAGACTGTTTCATAAACTTTTAAGAGTTAAATTTATTGACTATGAATAATAACTTAACTCTAAGTAACAGAAATGGTTTAGAAATTTTTGGTTTATATTTTAATCGTTTATTTAGTATTTTTAACCATTTGGTGGTTATAATGTCATGGAATAATCTGAATGTGAGTATTCAGAATCCATTATTAATCATGATGAAGTTCATTCACATGTGTTTACTCTTTTGTTGTTCACAGTTTCTATGTGTTACTGTTTCATTTCAGAGTAATTTAGCATGTTCAATGTGATACTTAAAACATAATGAGAATCTTTGATGTGATCCCACATTTCATTCATATGTGTTTCATTCAATGATATTAATCATAGTGACTGAGTATCAGATCTGACTCTTTTACCAGCCAAAAGTACAAGTTAGATCAAATACTCAGAGATCCGATGTCTCCTCTGCAGCCGGAGACCCCACGACCCCTCCTCTTTCTCCTCACACACACACACACACCAGAGACACTCCCAGTGTGAGAAGATAAAACCAGAAAGTGGGGTTGCTCACTCGCCCCTTACTCTCTTACACCCGCTTCTTCACTCACTGTCCACACCCTTCTGTGTTCCTCTTTCTTTGTTTTCCCTTAGCTCTTACTTAGTTTTAGTTTTTCTTAGTCTTCTAAGTTTTACGCCACGTGTGCATTCATGTTGATTCTTCTTTAACATCGTCTTTGTTCAAGTTTTGAAACTTTTTGTGTGCATAGCAATTCAAGATTACGCCTTTGATTGATCTTTCTATAATTTCTCGAAGCCATTTTTTGAAATAGTTTCGACTTGTCATCAAGCCTTTTTTTACTGAGTTATCTGGGTGGTTTCAAAGTCACCTTTGAACGCCACCCAGCAGGCCCAGGTCATCCTCTGTGCCAGAGTTTTTGAGTGAGACCTAAGAAGCGTCCAAACGAGCATCTAAAGGATCCACAGCGCTGGCTTTTACTTTGGGCCCGAGTACTGCAACTCCTGGCCCATCCTATGGCTGACTTAAGTCGTCTTCTGAGCTGAACCGCTCAAACCGCCAGTACTTCATCTGCAGTCTGCTGATCACTGCATTGATGAATCTTTGTTTTGACAGCAGCCCCAGACTCTGCATAAATCTAACTTTGCTTTATAAAAACTCATCCTTTTAGTCTCATAACTCTTTTTAGACTTCTGGTCAAAAGAGAAAAAAAGAAGAGTTGCATAAACTACCAGCTTTGCACAGGAAATATGTATCAACTGGATTTGTTTTTCACTTCCTGCAATAAAAACACCAGTGTAATCAACAATTACCACAGAAATGCTTCATGAGCTAAATTATGTGACAGCCTGTTGGTCATAGATTTGTAACAGGAAGAGCTGAAACATTCACGCAGCTTGAATAAGAAGCAGAAGACCTTTATTGTGTTAAAACAGATCTGTTCAACATCCAGTTTACAGTCTATAAAATTAGACCCAGAGTCCGAAGGGAGAAAGTAAATTTCTGCACCACATGAACTTTAGTTTCAGTCTCACACATGTGGGTGAAAAGCTCTCTTTGTTGGCTAACACTTGAGCGTTGTACTACAGTAACCGTGTCAATGAGTAACATGAGACATTTGCGTTTCCTCGGATGTGTGCTTTCTGTTTCATTTGTCGCATAGAGTACACAACGTGTTTTAATGGTTACTGATTTAAAACTGAGTCTTTTTTTAAGGGGAATTTCTACCTAAAATTACCCACCTACCTCTTGAAGTTTAATGAACATTTTGTGTTTGGGGAAAAAAAAACAAGAATTGGAGAGTTTAGTGTTTTAGAGCTCAAGGTCTGAAAGGGAACCAGCAGGAGGGAAGCGAGGCTTTATGAAGCAAAATAAGATTTATCCGTGTTGAAATCTGGTGAAGATATCAAGATGTGACATGGAGATGGTGTTTTATCAGTCCACCAACTATCCTTTTGCACAAAGAGTCCTAGCCCACATTGTAACCGATCACAACCCCCACCCACAAGGGCTCCAGCCTCGGTAGAATGTACTGTACCTGCTCCATCTTCTCCAAGGACCAGTCTCACTTAAGTATGCAAACCTCCAGAGCTCCAAACAGGGCTGATGCTGTCTCATGCAGTCCTAACTCAGATATTCACCTATCCTGGTAATCCTAAATTCATCCAAATCCACATCCAAATTTATCTTAACACCAAAGTTAGTGTAGGTTAATATGTTAGAGCATATTCACTCACTATCATTAACTTTAGTGCTCCTAGCCTGACTCAGAATCTTTTCTTTATTCACCTATTAATATTTGTCCTCATTATCTTATAATCATTTATTGCATGTGTGTTGTACCATCATTTATCTTGTAATAAACAGATCATTATTTTTCTAAGCTCCTGTCTGTTAGTGTTCTTCCAGAAGTGGAGTCCCTGAAATGAGAATTTTGGCTTATGATATGAGATTGATTAATTAAAGATTGACTTGATGTTTGATTTGTGAATTAAACTTTTGATTTTCTTTATTTTCCCACCATTATGGTCTACAGGCCTCATCTGATCAACACCAAACAGGTGAGGTATCAGATATTCATGACAGAAACCCTCAAAATAGTGTTCAGCACCAGGGCTCTCAAGTCTCACGCATTCAACGTGTGACACACACACATTCCCACCCGTTCACACACTCACACGCCACACATTGTATTTCTCACACATTTAAATGAACATGGTGATGTCCACCAAGTTGCACCTCTTTAACTATGGAACAGGTAGAAATAAACTGAGTTCCTCCCAGAGTTCAGAAGCTGCATGCCACACGCAAGTCAATCAAATAAAGTATATCTACTGAACAGCCAATCAAAAAGCAGCATTGCTGTATCCGGGTAGATTTTGATATCTTGCGGTTTGACTACAGAAGAAGACAGACACTCGCCGAAATAGAACAGGTTTTTATAAGGACGAGAAAGACCCGATGATTACAGTAAGTCAGTAACCCACACATGCAGATACCTCAACACCTCATGGCAGATAAACTCATATGATAAACTAAAGCCCTATGCTATTGCTATTAACAGCTGTATTGATGAATTTAGCCTCTGTACAGCCATTTCCAGCCATTTCCCCCCCCACAAAAGCAGCATTTCTCATATATTCTTTTTAAAGTTCTGATACTTATGACAGTGTAATGCTTATGTACCAAAGGATTAAGTATCTCCATGTTTGTGAAACCTATACTGAAGTACAATTCATCTAAATGCTCCTCAGTGCTGATTTTAACAACTCTCCTCCACAACAGGTAACATTACGACTTTATTCTTATATATTAATGACTTTATTCTCCTAAATAATAACTTTATTCTCTAAGATTTTTTTTCTTAATGTGGCCCTCATACTCCGTTGTATTTAAGAGATTATTATACTAATAATTATCTTTAATCACTCTTTGACATTATTATTATTATTTGTCATTATGTAAGTGAATGAAACTACATGTGCAAAGTTTGAAGTTTGCAAGAGTTTTAAATTCACACATCGAATTGTTTTATGTGACAGGGTCTGATGTTATCCACAACTGCTAGACATCTGGGGATTGTAGGTAAAACTAAAGTTTATGAGAAAGGGCACCAAGTTTTGATGCATGTACGTGTGGGTGTGTGTGCTGCTGAACAAAATTGTTGTAGCAGTATGAATACACACATCTGAATTAAAGAGAGAGAGAGAGAGAGAGCAAGAAAGGACATGAAAAGAAATGACATAAAACTTCCAGTGTAATATATGAAGACAAATTAGGCAGACATTAATTTATTTTATATATATTGTCCCATTCTATTATTTGCGTTGTGGCTCAAATGCTTTAATCTGTGTTAATTTTCAAAATATGTAGTTATGCTTTAAAAATGTAACAGGTCATTGTTTGATGCAAAGAAAAATAATTGTGGTCAAATGCAAGTTTGACAAATGTTTGAATAGCAACTTGGACCGCGATGCGACATCAACTTCCTTCTGGTTCATCGTTGATAGTGCCCGTAGCTACCACCGCAGCAACAACAAAACGCACTATCGCTACAGTTTCATTAAGAAAACCAAAAAATGTTTGTGGAAACAAAAAAAAAGAAAAAAAAAAAATAGGGATTGTTAACATGAACGGATACTATGAAAACAATGTGTACATTTGTGGCTAAAACAGTCATCAAAATGAAGATTAAGGTACAAGTTATCTTAAAATATAACAGTTTTGACCAAAAATAGAGGGGGTGTCCTCCTTGTTTTTTGCTAACGCGAGTAGAAGCCCTTCAGTCACATGAGCTAAAAGACTGGGCAGATGAAGCATACCCATGCCACAACTTTAGAGCCGTTTCTGTAAAATGACCAAGTTTTGTGCAGTGGACCAACATAAATATGACAAAGTTTGGAGTAAGACTGCATTGACCATAATCTTAAATCTTTTCCTAAACTTTGAAGCTCTGTTTAAAATGCTTCTCTGTTTCGTCCAACTTCATATAACATTTTACATTGCATCTTATTAAGTGGAAATGCTGATTAAGCATTTCCACTTATTGTTATCCCTGTCGGCCATTTTTCTTTATTATTAAGTGGAAATGCTGTTTAAGCATTTCCACTTATAGTGGAGTGGGAATATGAGATAATAGTGCAAATGGTGATACAAACATGACACTTGGTACAGAGATCCTTGATACCACTACTAATCATAATATAACCTCTGGCCACCTGGGCGGCGCCATTTTTCAAGATGGCCGCCAGCTTTTAGAAATAGCTGCCACCAGGTCAACATTTTAGACTCTATCACTCTGCTGCTATAAATCTTACATTTACCCTACCTTTGAAATAATATAATATGTTTCAGGTATTTATACCAATTAAAAACAACATAGCAGGTTCCAATATGGCACCAAATATCCAAAATATCCAATATGGCGGCCTAGTCACGCTCTAAATTGCTGATTTTTGAAAGGATGATCAAAATGGTGATAAAACCACATAATTTGGTACATATGACCTTTATATGACCATATTTTAGAATCAACCTTTGGCTAAGCAAATTTCAACCATTTTAAAAGATGGCCTCCCAGAAATAGAAATGGGAAGAATTCGGTATTTCGTTGGTCATTATAGCTGCTGTTTGGAAGTTTGTCATATATTTATTCATAATAGATCATGTTTATTAATATGTCATAGACATGAGCTATTATGAAAGGCCATATTTGTTTTAAAAATGGCCACACCATATAACATGACAAATCAATAATATATTGTGTAGTGTCATTACACTACCAGGGCATACTGGTTGACACTATAGCTGTGAGACTCAGCATGGGCTTTAATGCTAGCTAGTAAATTTTTCTAGTAAATTTGCGACCATATAACTGCATTCCACCAACAAGTGCAGCTCTTAGAGAACACTGCAAAAGAGCTGCATTCGAAGCAGGCCATATATGGAGCCAGTCCTACTGTGCCAAGTCCAATCCACTGGGGATGGCACCAGATGGACAGAATCTGGGTTCCACACTGGACAGATCTTCCTGTGGTGGCCAAATCATGCCAGGAGCTGACAGGATGTAGCTGTAAAAAAGGATGTTCTGGCCGCTGCAAATGCTTCAAGTTTTGACTTAGCTGCACACCCCTCTCTGGTTGTACTTGTTAGTGCATGTAAGAATGTAGACACAAAGAAGACGCAGGAGGCCTTCCACTAGCCTAGCCGCCATTGTAAATAAGAATTTGTTCCTAAGTAAAAACACACATATATACTGTATATATATATATATATATATATATATATATATATATACACACACACACACATATATATATATAATATATATATATATATATATATATGGTGAATAAATACCTAAAACATTATAATAAATTAAAATGAGGGTATGTGTAAGTTTTATAGCTGCAACAAAGTGATACAGCCATTTCTAAAAGCTTGCGGGCATCATGAAAAATGGCGCCGCCCAGGTGGCCAGAGGTTATATTATGATTAGTAGTGGTATAAAGGATATCTGTACCAAATTTCATGCTTGTATCACCATTTGCACTATCGCCTCAAAAATCAGCATATTCCCGCTAGACTGTTATTGTTATTCTCTTGTTTCTTTATTAAGTGGAAATGCTTATTAAGCATTAGGCAGTTCATTAACTTGTCGACAGATAATGTTGTATTCAATTTTTTGATATCTTCCACAGTTTTCCCACAATTTAGCTTTAAGCAACTCGTGGTTTTAAGCAAATTTCAGGCTTTATAATGGGTGTGTATTGGAAGAGGTAGAGTGGGGTGATGTCATAGCTAGAGTGGAGAGCTCCTCTTTTATCGACAAAACCTAGCTCAAATATATCGCTCCCACGCCCACAAATTTCACTCCACAGCCATAAAAAATACACCAAAATGGAGGAAATCAAGTCCTGCTTCTCACAAAAGAGAATCATCAAATCATTTAATCTTACCCCTTGGCCAGCAGGTGACCAACTGTCCAAAAAGGCAGAGATTCCTCCCATTGACCATAATGTAATCTTTCTGCCAGAAAATCCTGATCATCACTCAGTGTCAAAACCTGTTTTAGTCACTGTTGTGGCCACATTTTTTAGAGTACAGAGATGAAAAAGACATTATTGTGTTCATGAGGGGCGAAGGATTCGCCTATGACACCTGCATGTACACAAAGTGAATATGTGTGTGCGTTAGTCTCTATCTATGAGACTTACATGTACACACTGTAAATATGTGTCTGCCATAGTCTCTCTCTTTGTCTGTGAGACCTACATGCACACACTTTGACCATGTATCTGCTTCACCACCAATCCTCTTCCACAAACTTTGAGCTACAGAAACCATTCAGGGCTCCAAAAATTCAGCTCATTGAGGATATTATGGGGTGTATTTAGGATTTTGTTAATTAATTGTATCAATGTGTTCAGTAGAGTCTTGGGGTTCTCACAAGTTCCTTATCATGAATATAGCTGTTACAGAGGATGAGCATTTGTTTCTTAGCTTCAAGTCTCCTTTTTCCTGCTGTATTGATGCATCTACGGTCCCCATGGCAATCAATTAGTGCACCTGTAGACACACAGCTGGCTGGAAAGCTGCTTAGAATGGCCATATGAGACACATGAAGCCAGGCTCAGTACACAGAGCACTGGGGGTTACATTTAAAATCCTTCACTAGAGCGCTTGACAAACTTTGGCCCCTATCTCCTCCCACAAACTTTGAACTACAGTAACCATTCATGGCTCCAAATATTCAGCTTATTGAGGACATTTTGGGGTGTACTCAGGACGTTTATTCATTTAAATTTTCCCCACTTTAAAATTAAATGAATCATTTCTGATACTTCAAAACCTTATTATATTAAGGATTTTTAATTATTAAAATGTTCCGTTTTATATTAGTTTTAATATTCATGCATCATTCCATCCTTCAAACAAAATCTCACTTCTTCGTCTATAGTTACTGCTAATATCAATTGAACTAGTCCTTTGACTTCTACTTCAACTACTATTGCTACTATTTCTACATTCTCTACTACTGCTACTACTACTTCTACTTCTTCTATTCTCAAATTATTTCTGCTGCTTTCATGACTTATAATATCACTACTATGACTACTTATCGGCCTACTACTTGTACTACGACTTAAACTTATGCCACTTCTCACTTTCCTGGTTTTTAAGGAAATGTCCTTCTTCATTCAAACTTTTCAGCCTCTTTCAGCATGAATCATATTTCAATTTATGGAGCATATCCATACTATTTGTCCTTTAACCATTTTCACAACTATTCAACTTCTAGTTCTTTTTCACTCCTTTAACAGCTTTTACATTTATACCTTCCTCCATTTTTTATTAGCAGTTTAGCATTGCTTTTTCAGCTTTCAGCACTCAGCATTTCCATGCATTTTCTGCAAGGAAATGCAATTCTTCTAGTTTCATTTACTATCCTCCTCTTTATTTCCTTACCAGTTCTCTATACTTATTATTTTTGATCTATCTTATTATCTTTTATATTTTCATAAGAATAACTTTATTTTATCCCCCAAGGAAATTAAATTGTCTTTAGTCTCACTTGTCATATCTCAAAAAGTCATCTACTATTTATGGAAGAATTGAAAGTCCGATGGCTGTGGGTAGATCTTCTGAATTTTTTCTGCCCCCTGCTTGTGATTTTGACATGTAGTTACTGTAAGAGTGGTTTGTGCTCAAGTCCTCTTTTTTCAGTGCAGCTCCATTTTTAAAAGTTATTAGGGGGTTTATGTTTTCTATGATTGACACTTAATACAGCCTATGGGTGTTTGAGAATAGCTCACCCTGTTTGAGCTGAGTGAGCCTGTTTGCATCATCACAGCGACTCTTGGTGACTCTCCTGCCAAATGCGTACAACAATAC
Source organism: Xyrichtys novacula (assembly GCA_962446985.1). Taxonomy (NCBI): domain Eukaryota; kingdom Metazoa; phylum Chordata; class Actinopteri; order Labriformes; family Labridae; genus Xyrichtys; species Xyrichtys novacula. The sequence goes on from OY660868.1 coordinate 35,010,822, forward strand.
TGCACAAGTGGTGGAGTGCAAACAACGCTACTGCGCAATGTTGGTTTCAGGTGGAGAAAAACACGGAATTACTGAGAGCTTTTCGGCTTCAAAGTTGTCCATAGTATACACAGTCTATGTTGCCACCACAGACTGATAAAACATCTGCAGCATCTTACTACAGATGTCTATTGATCGTAGTTTTCTCAGGCAAAAGAGGCGGCTCTGTCCCTTTTTGTAGATGAAGTCTATGTTCTTAGACCAGTCTAACTTATTATCCATGTCTACACCTAGATATTTATATGATGTCACCACTTCAATGACCACTCCATAGGTGTTCATTGGCTAAAGAGGGGGTTTGGATCTTTGGAAGTCTATGACCATGTATGAGGTGTTGAGGAGGAGGCAGTTCTTGTGACTCCAGTCACTGACACAAAAAGTGTTTCCAGAGTGGATTTTTGTTGAACTGTGTAGCTGACCCAGCTACAGACACTGCCTGTGGAAGTAACTAATTGCAATCTGAGTAAACCATTGCAAGTTCTCAAGCATCAATCAAACCTCTACAATGTGTTAAGTGAGGGCCACTAGTCTGTAGTCATTGAGCTCAGCTCACATTTTGTTTTTGGTACTGGCACAATACAGGATGTTTTCAACAGAGCAGGTACCTGCCCCAGCTGTAGACTCAGGTTGAAGATCCTGTGGAGAGGCTGACACAGTTCTTTATGGTAATATAAGTTGTTAACTTTTGTAACTGTCAGAGTCTGTGACACTTCCGTCATTATTTATACATTCGTAAACACCACCACATCCCACAGCATGGTCACTTGCTTCCTCAACCATCCTCAGTTTTGTAGATGTATCCATGCTAACCTACAGTTCAGTGTCTTTAAGCTCTCCTGAATTCACTCTGCTGTGTCGGCCTCTTCTTCTCGGCTGCTGATAAACTGATGTCAAATTCATGGAAATTCATTTGGAGGATTGATATTCCAATTTATGCTCATGAGTCTGCAATAAGAGCTGTATCCATAGCAACAGTATATTGTTGAAAAGTAATAGAATACCTCAAAATCAGAATGCTTCTACTTCAGGGACCATCATTTAAGACTCATTTGATCAGCCCAACAGGCTCCTCGGTTAAGCTGTAACATGCTCAACAATGTCATGACATGCAGAGGATTTGGGATGGGGAAGGGGTGAGAGGGTAAGGGGGGGGGGGGGGTGCTTTTGAAAACAAAGTGGCCTCTTGACCCTGAGTTTTCCAAGGTGACATTCCAGCCCAGGTTAGCACAAGTGCTTCTCAGTGAGGGAGAAAGTGCTGATGGAGAGAGGGACAGGTGTCTCTACCCCCAGCATACACTTGTATCCATTAATCAAAGCCAGTAAGGCCCCTAGCGACCACGGGTGAGACACAGCCACTGTTTTTGGAGCAACACCACAGGGCGAGCATCTCTAAGACTGGGAATTAAGGGTATGGATCGTAGTGTATGACGTGTCAGACCACATTATGCAGAACCGCAATACCAGCACTTCATCACAGTTGAGCAGAGAGGGGAACATGATCGGCCCGAGGACAGGAGGCTTAGACTGGACCCAGCGGAAGACCACCTCATGTCAGCCCCCCTTTCTGTCATGTTTTCTGGTCTCTCTCCAAGCATTTGTTAGAGTCAGGGGGCTGTGCTGTGTTGTGGTTAAACTCCTGTTGTGCTACATGAGATTCTCTGAAAGTCTTTAGAGTGATTCTAATGTGTCTATTTACAAGGGGTAACAGCTTTCTCTGCACACAACCTGTGATCAAGTTGGATTACAACCAGCAAATGTCAGCTTTTCTGAAATGATTTACTTTTAGGTCAAGATCACAGACAGTATTATTTTGAGTGCTATTGCAGTGGAGTTCAGGGCTGTGTCTCCTCAAATAACAGCAGAGAAAGGGTGTGATACAGCTGATCCTGGACCAGCTGAAACTGAGGTTTTGTGGCATAAGGCTGTCACCTCAGTGCTTTTTTACTTGCAACTCAGTCCCAGAATGGGATCCTCGATTAGCCGAGAAGAGAGTCTATGTGTCTGAAACAGGCTGCTCATTTCGAAAGAAAGGACAGAAAATAAAACTACTCGCTGGTCTCTTTATAAAATGAAATTTACTTTATTAACTGCTGTGGACCTGCTCACTGCTGAGCTTGCAAACATCTGGTTGAATTGTTAAGATATAATGATATGAAGATCCAACATTTGCATCTGTAAAACATCCCTCTTACATTAGGGTGATCATATTTTGAAGACCAAAAATCAGGACAGTTTACCTCCTCTGTATAGAAAAAAAATGTTTTATTACCTAACCAAAGACCAAGGACACCAATTCAGATAGGCTTCTCAGAGGTTACTCAGCATGTTTTATTATGACAAGTTTCAAAAATAAAGAAAGAAATGTTGAGAGAAATTATGTCTCTTCTGTGTTAGAAAAATAAATGAATAAAATACCTCTGCTATATTAGCAATCAAACTTAAACACAAAAAGCTTTCACAAACTTATACAAACTAACCAACAAAACATATCTATCTCTTTAGTTTTCTTCTTCATTCTAGTGGCCCAATTTAGTGGCCCAATGAAAAATAATGAAAACAAGGACATTTTTATCACTTTATAAAAAAAAATTTGACAGTAACTTAGTAGGTATAATTTTTATTCCTTGTCATTAGTGTTGTGAGCTTTAGCACAGGTAGATTTTGGTGGACTTCAGTAGGCCTGGTGGGTTGACAAACTGAGCTGATATCATTGTGGGGCTGATTTGAGGACTCACACACTGATACTGTCTGTCCTGCTGCTTTCTTGGTGTCACACTCTTCCCTCTCAGGGAGTATGACAAATGTAACCCTGTCCACTAACTTGTGATTCAGCTCTTTTTTCCTCACTTAGCGCAGAGGATCTCAAAGCACCATTACAGTCCTTCAGCTCACGTGTAAAGTGCACATCAGCTCCTGGTAAGGTAGTTCTTGGACCTTGTTGTATGCTTCTAGGATTTCCTCCTGGTATCTCTCATTCTTCCCACGGTTCCTGTATTTCTCCTCTGCTGCTCTGCCTACACTGCAGAGGCATGCTTTATATTTTTTCATGTTTTCAGTTTTAGGTCATTGGTGTCATCAAACTACATGAGTACAGACTGTAAGGGGAACTTTGATTAAGTCAACCATTCCCTGACCTTTGACCTCAGAAAGGCACATGTTTGATGTGACTCAAAGCAGCAGTGTCAGTCTATCATGTGCTACAGTCATAATAAACCTCCCTATCGAGAAATCTTCAACACTGCCATGACCCAGCTCAAAAAGTCCCAACAAAAAGGAGACACACACACCCTGTACTTACTTCAAAATAATGTTTTATTTAACCAGATAAAACCTGATTAAACAAAATAAAGATATTTAACGAATGAGGTGTGTCAATCAACAGAATCAGTGTTGTATGCTGGCACGTGTCATCGGCATTGTACAGAAATGTTTATGGAATCATTTGGTCAACAAAAAAAGAGTTAATCAAACCTGAATATGTTTTATAATTTAGATTCACAGTAGGCACCTTTTGCTTAGATACCAGCTTTACACATCTTAGTATTTTCTCAGTCAGCTTTAACCCTTGTGCACCCCTTAAAATTTACTGACACTTGTTACCCTCGTGGCCAAAAATGGACGGTCTAATGAAAGTTCAGTAAAAACATTATACATTCTTTTTTTTTTTTTTTACTTTAAAGCATCATATCTTGTCAACAACTCCAGACCTATACATAGATATAAAGTTTATTAAAACATTTTTATATTTTTTTAGGTTTTTAGTGTCTTTTGTCGTGAGAACCCCTAATTTTTTTAATGGAAAAAACACAAAATATGCTACATTTCCAAAAATGAGGTGCAAAGTGAAATATTTTGATAAAGCTTTTTTGATAAAGATATAAAGATTCTCAATAATTGATAAAAAATATTGATTTTAATGCACAATTATTTTTTTCACAATGATAGTTTTCAGTATAAACTATCACTTGTTACACATTGATTTTAATGCATATTTATTTCTTGAGTGAGGTGCAAAGTGAAATATTTTCAAGAAAGATTTTTGATAAAGATATTGATTCTAATGCATAATTTTTGGCACACCAGAGATTCAAACTCCTCCTTCTCCTCGTTGTTTCCCCTTCTCAAATTGCATTATACCTGTCTGGCAGGTATTTCTCCCCTGAATCCTCCTGGCTAATGCACACACATAGAGCCCTAGGGGTGCTTGAGCCCCTGCCCTTTTTGCCTTGTATTAAAAGGTGCCCTCTTTTTTTATTCTTTTAATAACATTATGAATTCCTGTTAGGGATGTAAAAAAAAACAACAACAACAAAAAAAAAAACGGTGGTACAAAACCTCCACAGTATTCTACCCTAGAGGATTTTGTGTGAGATGAGCCCGCCACTTTTTGGTCTTTTGCGGCTCCACTCTGTCAAAGAGCCGCCAGAGAGAGAGCATGGTGCATCAATTCAGCACAGAGCAGATCATGTCAGACAGGAAATCCTGTACAAAATGGAAAATAAAACACCAGCTTTATTTTCTAAACAAAATGCATCATGTTTATGGCGGATCACATTTTCCTCACTACAGGTCTGAAACTGACTGGGTTACTGAGAGAAGAACAAAAAAAAACACCCAAAATGTCCATTTTTGTCCCCAAGATGCTCTGAGGGTTAAGAGGCAGTCACCTGGATTGACTTTTAGGTCACAGCTGTGCATGATCAAGAGTTAATTGCTAGAATTTCTTGACCTTGTAATGTGTTTGAGACCATCAGTTGTGTTGTGAACAGGCAGAGTTGGGATACAGTAAATGGCCCTATTTGAGAGCTGTTCTAATCCATATTGGGGCAAAAACTCAACTAAGCAAAGAAAAATGACAGTCCATCATTACTTTAAGGAATGAAGGTTAGTCAGTCCGAAAAATTTCAACAACTTTGATGATTTTTGTGACTGCACCTGGAGATATTTTCAAACGTTTTGATGAAACTGGCTCTCATCAGGACAGCTCCATGAAAGGAAGACCAAGGGCTCTATTTTTGTGTCTGCTGGGGACGCGGTGGAGGGTGGCGGACCCCGCGCAGTGGTATTTTTGTCTGGCGGAGCTGGCGTACAGCCAGTTTGGTATTTTCATGGACTGAGGCGCACTGAGGTTCGCAAAGCTGGGTGGCGTGGCAGGGGAAGGTGTCAACAGAATCAGCTGGTGCAGTGACACTTTTAGTGCTCGCCGCCGGCATGTAAAGTGCGCTGAATGCTTGCCGATTCAAATCTGGTCAGCTTTAAGCGCAGCTGGTCTAGTGGTATTTTGGTAGACCAGCGGCGTATCGGCATACGTCACTGATGCCTCACCGGCAGGTTTCCACAGTGTCAGACACATTTCAGTGCAATAAATAATCAACAACAACCAATATTATGAGTCAGCACATACATTTAGATCTATATTGATATATTCTGATCTATATCTGATCTGATGAGCACATTTGGCACACGTTTAGACACACCACCTGACCAAATCAACACAGCTGAAACCGCATTGAATTAAATTAAATATCTAGTAAATAAACACACATGATGAAGTTAACAAGATATGTAATTCGTCTCCCTCCTTTTCTTTCTTCCTCTCTCTCTTATTTCTTGCGCAGCTCGACCTGGACATGCCTCCATGTCCTCTCCCCGTCCTGCTGCAGCTGCAGCTGCTGCTGCTGCAGCTGCTGCTGCTGCAGCGGCTGAACAGATGATTTGGGGATGCTTTGCTGGTGACACTGTTGGCGATTTATTCAAAATTTGAGGCACACTTATTCAGCATGGCTACCACAGCATGCTGCGGCAACATGCCATCCCATCTGGTTTGCGCTTAGTGGGCCCATCATTTGTCTTTTAACAGGACAATGACCCTAACCACACCTCTGGGCTATGTAAGGGCTATTTGACTAAGAAAGTGGGTGATGGAGTGCTTCGTCAGATGATGTGGCCTCCCCATCACCTAATCTAAACCCAACTGATATGGTTTGGGATGAGTTGGACCACAGAGTGAAGGCAAAGCAGCCAACGATTGCTCAGCACCTCTGCGAACTCTTTCAAGATTGTTGGAGAACCATTTCAAGTGATTTCCTTATAAAACTGATTGAGAGAATGCCAAAAGTGTACAAAGCTATAATCAAAGCAAAAGGTGTCTACTTTGAAGAATCTAAAATCTTAAAAAAAAAATTGGTTTAAATAACATCTTTAAATTAAGTAAATGATTCCTTACATGTTGCTGCATAGTCTGGATGACTTCAGTATCGATTTACAATGTAGAAAAAAAAATTAAAAAATAAAAACAATGAATTTGAAGATGTTTTCAAACTTTTGACTGGTACTATGTATACATACACACACACACACGTACTGTATACGTACAGTATACTGTATACTGTACACACGTACATATATATATATATATATATATATATATATATATATACATACATAAGCATGATTTAAAGAGCAACTTATGCACTGGGCCCTCTGCTTGTTTGTATTTTGTTAGTAATGTTAGATTTCTCATCTCGCTGTGATGTGGTCATTTTGTGGCAACTACTTGCATAAATATAGGGGTAATATTTTAGTTTTCTGTCTCTATGTTTGTGTATGCCAGTTCACCATGCAGACACCATCCACAAAGACTAGAGTTAGATCTTATTTTCAGATCCAATCTTAATCCATCTTAATCTACTCCAAGACTAGCGCTCAGCAGCAGTTATCAAGTTACAGAGGACAGGAAGAACTTCCTTCAACAGGCATAACTTTGTTGCTCTGTACATTCCAGTAGTAGTTTGAATAAAACAAGCCATATTTGTGACAATTGTCCCTTAATTGCAACAAAACACTATATATTAACATTTTGCACTGCTAGAACCAAAGAAACCTCCAGTTTTACCAAAAACTTTCAAAATGAAAGAAAGCCAAACCAGTACATTAAATATTTTTTGCACTTACATTTAACATGTTCTTGAAGTTTGAAGTTTGAAGTTTATTTCGATCTGGTCATATCCATTCAATATATACAGTAGATTACAAGAAAAGAAAACCCGACCGAAAAGGCATAGGCTGAAGCAAGAGCTTATTATCGCCTATCCTTCTTACTAAATCAAAATATTTAAAACATCTTATTCCACACGTTAGATAGAAAACAAAACAAAACACAACAAAACCCCCCAAAAAAAGACTCAGAAAAAAAAAAAAATAATCATAATCAAATTAAATCCTGACTATTAGTTCATCCGTAACATCAATCATTATTCCTATAATTTTTGATCACCTTACTTTTAAACAACGATTTGAATTTGTGGATCGTCTGACACATCTTCAATTCATCATCAAGAGCGTTCCATAAATTCACACCTTTAAGAAAAAGAAGTACACTGTTCTTTGATCTTGGTTCTAGTTTTTATTTTTTCCATCATATGTGTCCCTCGGAGGACATACCTACGTTCCCTTTTTTTAAACATATTGACAATTTTACAAGGCAATGAATTATTATGTACTTTGTACGTGGTCTGTGCTATTTTGTAGTCCACCAGGTCCTTAAATTTTAATGCTCTTGATTTAATGAATAATTTATTTGATGGTTCTCTGTAAGTTGAATTGGTGATAATCCGTACTGCTCTTTTTTTGCAAGATGAAAATAGGTTGCGTATGGGTAGGGTATGCATTCCCCCATATTTCCAGACCGTAGGTGATATACGGGACTACAACTGAGCAATACAAATTATACAAAGCATACTGGTTCAATAAATCCTTTATCTTGTAAATTATGCCAATTGATTTAGCTAATTTTGATTTAACATGATTTATATGAGTTTTCCAGTTCAGTCTATGGTCCAAAATGACACCCAAGAATTTTGCTTCCGACACTCTTTCAACTTCTCTATTGTTAACGCTCAGTTTAACATCTGTATCTATTTTACGGTTCCCAAATATCATAAATTTTGTTTTACTTGTATTTAACAATAATTTATTTGCATCAAACCATTTTATAACCAATTTAATCTTCTTTTCCAACAGTAGATACGATTTCAGATACGCGCTCTCCAGAACAAAAAAAAAAATAGTGTCATCCGTGAAAAGGATGGAGTGCATATATTTGGACACATTACAGAGTTCATTCAGATACAGAATAAATATCTTTGAACCAAAAGATCACTGAGCTAGAAGGGGTGTGGGGTTTCTTTCCCTGACTGTGTGTAAAGCAGGGTGTGCTTTTTGATTCACCAAAGCAGCTCTCTGTGTGCCTGCTGGTGGTTTTCTGTGAAACAAGAGCTTGAGTAGCTAGTTTACTGTGACTGTCATTTTCATTTGTTGGGTCTCATACTGTCAGCTGCTTACAGACACACCAGTCTCTCATCTCTTACTGCCAAATGTAGTTTTGATTCATGGTTTCATCTTGCACAGAAAGACAGTTTCTTAAATATAGTAAAGCAAGTACCATTCATTAGAGTAAAGGGGTGGAAAGATGTCAAAGTTGTCTGGACTCCCAAATTTGCATGGTAACAGAGGTAAGGGATTTTTGACTGATTTCTTTGAGTCTGAGGATCAGATATTGATCTAATAACAAACTATATCTATATCTAGTACATGCTGCAGAGTCTTTATTTACTTGGTAATGTTGTGAAACCAAGCTCCCCTCATATGAGCTTCAAAAGGATGCCCACAAAAGAGCCCGGCATGGTGACACGGCCTTTGAAACCCAACACTGTTATGTGATGTTGTTGGGGCAACTGTTCAACACTCATAAACAAACCACCTCTACTACTGAGGGACATGGAGAAACTCTACAACACACTCTCTGGACACTACATTAACTAACGTGTGAGTGTGTGTGTGTGTGTGTGCGTGCTTGCGTGCGTGCGTGCGTGCGTGCGTGCGTGCGTGCGTGTGTGTGATGCATCAAATGTGAACTCACTCAGCAGTCACCTGCTGATGGACAAATCCATCTGAAATTAATCTGGTTATTTCTGCTCTGCCCTGATTTAGAATGAAAGCACCTGCATATATTTGCACATGAATAATTTTACAGCTCTTTTTTTCATTTAAATCAGCCTACATTCACTGACAAAGCTGCCACAACGTGATCTTTATCAACTGAAACTATCACTGTATTATTTGGATGGTGTCCAAATCTTTGTCATCCACCTGTCAAAGCACACTCAAACAAACTGATCACTATTTCATTTCATACTGTCATCTGTTATGTTCATTATAGGCAGATAGCTTTGAAAAACCTAATTTAAACATGATCAAAAAAATAAATTTCACACATTAAGGCATTTTTTTTTTTTGGGGGGGGGGGGGGTTACCCTCAGATAAGGTAAAAAATGTGAATTATTTTTTTTTTTAATACGTGTTCAATGACAATTAAAGTCTAGACTCCCCAGCATTGTGGCTCTGTGGACTGGTGGGACTCAGGTGGGACTGGTTTTGAGGATGGAGCAGTGAGAGACAGCTGGTTTATCAGCTGGTGTAAGGTCCAAAAAGGCAGGCAAAGGCCATAGAAGGGTATCAATAACTATGAATAATGCTGGAACAAGACTATGAAGTGCAACAAACTGGCAACAAGACTGTGATACACAGCCATGGTAAAATACAAGAGGTAACGAGGGTGATGGGAAACAGGTGGGTAGACACAATCAGGATGCAGTTGTGACAAGACCGGGGCAGGGCAGACCAGACAGGAACAAATCTAGAGGAGAGAAACAAGGGTAAGTGAACTACAAAATGAAACAGGAAGGACATGACATTAAACACAAATGTACATAAATACAGGAAACTTAACCAATGAATAAACAGAAGTAAAAGGGAACTTATCAGACATGACAGCTACATGCAGATTCATGCTCGTGCTTTTATAGTCTACGCTCTCAGATTGTTCTCCATACTCACAGATTTGTACTTAATTTTTTTTTTTTTTTTCATTTTTTCAACATATTGAGGATCTGTCCATGTGTTGTATATCAAGAGGTCTAATCTCTCCAAAGGACATTGGGTTACCCACTGAAGCCGAGGCTTTCGACGCTGCTGACCCCTCCAGACCCAGCAGGAGCTGCCTTTATGACACTAATGCAGACTCAAGTGCTGCGTCCGAATTGCCCGCTCGGATACTACATGCTACTGCTACATACTACTGCTAAATCCTACTCCTACATACTAAACACGTTGGCCCAATTCGGACACACTAGATGAGCGGTGGGGAAAGACGACCCCCGCAGGCAGAGAGTAGGTACTGCGCCCGTGCAGACAGTGGTAACTGAAGCCCCTCATCTGGCTGTAGTACTGCAGCTGTGCAGTTTAATGATGGAATAAGTGAGCTTTACCTCCATGATGTCGCCACATATTTGCTCATAAAATGATTACTTGGGCAAATATGACACCATGACATGACAAAGAGATACAACCGCACATTTTTTAGGACAGTGTGTGAAGTTACATGAAACTTACATCTGTACTGCTGCGGTCCCGCCTGCTGCTGCTGCTCCGACATGGTGTGCGCTGCTGTGTCCAGCCGGCGTTCATGACACATTTAAATAGGCAGAGCAGCTGGTGGCGCTAGCATCACATGCGCTTCTACAACTCTTAAGAGGACGAAGAAGAAGCCCGCGGTGCATTTTAGGTCAGTAGCATGCCCGTAGGATGCACCGAGACCAACCTACAATGTGGGCGTGTCTAGTATCTGAAGTAGTATCTGAAGTAGCATGCTACTCGCTCCGGTGGCCAATTCGGACATGCTAGATACTACTTCGACTACTACTTCGACTACTACTTGGCAATTCGGACGCAGCTAAGGTCCTTACACAACAAGCGCGAATTCGCCAGGCGAATTATTCGCCTTTTTTTAAAACAGCATAAAGTCAATGCAAGCTACCACACCGGCGGCGATTTTCCCGCGAGGCGAAAAGATGCTTTTATTTTTTTGCTCTTGTGTCGAATTTTTCGAATATTCGCAGGCGAATATCTGGACCTGCTAGACCTCTGGCCAATCAAAAGTCATGTTGTTGATGATGTCACAGACCCATACGGCTGGAGGAGAGGGAGAAGTTTGAGATTATGAAAACGCAGAGAAAGGCAGCTGAGGTGCATCCAAAACTCTTTCTAACTACTAATGAAGTAGTTTCCTCACAAGATGACACTCTCATGTCTTCCTTAGGTGTCATGCACATTTCACAGTGTGACTTCCTCATCATGCCTGATTCTCCCTCTTAGCTGTTTGACATACCGATGATCTGCAGCTACAGGGCCAACAGAATGACCAGACAACTTGAAGGATCACTGCTCAGCCCTCGCCTCTCCTGGCTGCTGCGGCGTCTCTCACAGCTTTTCCTCCTCTTTCTCCCTCGCTCATAATGCTAGACATGTCAATCAGCAGCCGTTCACACGACACACACCACCACTGGCACCAAGAGCAACGATGGGAGAGAGGCTGGTCATTGCGGTACAGGACCACCCCGCATCTCCTCTCCTCCGTGCCGCAAAGCTACTTTATTAATTTGCTTTGCAAAAAATATACGCATATTCGCTTCGTGTATAGGCGAAAGCGATTTTTCGGACCGGCGAATATTCGCAATTTTCGTCTCGCTTTTTTGCTTCGCTCTGCCAATTCGCCGGTGTGTAAGGACCTTCAGACTTTGAAAGCACCAACAGTGGTCTGAAGAAACGTGTCACACTACCACTCACAGGAGAAAATTAAATGTATTTTTATTGATTCCTCTTCAACTGAAATAATTTATTTTTCCACATTTGAAAGTTTTTTTTTTCCTCCTCCTTGGTGTGAGCCCTGAATCACCTGTGGAGTTAAGGTGAATTAAATATAATGTTTCAATTCACTCTCATCTCATTATAATCCACTATGATCAAAACACCTCACAGCATCTATCAAGTTACAGTGAAGAGGAAGAACTTCCTTTTACCGGCAGAAACCTCGACCAGAACCAGACTCATGTCAGTCATCTGCTGAGACTGAACTAGGTTGTTCTGATTTAGCAATTTAGAGGTAACCTTAACCTGGACCCCAAAGTTGTAAGGAACTGGACTTTGCAGATCTCAATGTGTGTGAACCTGGTCAAATAAATTTTTTAAAATGCTTTAAAACCCTGGTCATCTGGTGGGGTTATGTTAGGTCATTTGGAACAGCTCTTTGTTTAGAGAGAGACTTTCCCAGAAGCAGTGATTGTAGAGTGTTATTCATGAAAAATTTAAACACTGTCTTTTTTTAAGAAAGAAATAAGGACATTAAATAAAACAAGGTCCAATGGAAGTTAAAAATGTTGTCCTGATTTTTCAAATCAAGGTCCACGTTACAGTGTCAATTAGAAGAATAATGATTATTGATGACACCAGCTGCCCAGCTCTGATAGCCTATGCCATTTTTAGGAGGTAGGTCATCAGCAAAATTACATATTGGCTCTTGATGTGGTCCTGATTTATCGGCACTGACTGAATCGCAGTCCTGATGATATTTAGTCCAACAGCACTCCCCCTGTGTGCTATAATCTCCTGAACAAAAAGACCAGGTTGGAAAGTAATGGAACAGATCTGCTTTCTGAGCACATCTTTCTTATGTGGCTTCCTCTGACAAATCGAGTTTGATGGTGTGAGCAAGAGTCTCAGGATTTCCAGTGGTTCACTTTCTCATGTGTTTCCATAATATCCCAACAGGCAGGGACACTCTGTGGTTAATACTGTCAGCAGATGCTACCAGGCTGAGAGAAGAAAGAGCCACATCTGCGTCACTTCTCATCTTCCCTCTCATTTTTACTTCTCTCATCTGTGAAAGGAAACTCCAGCGCTCACTCCAGGTTATTTCTCATCCTAGTTCAGCAGACCTGACTGGTAAGGTTACATTTGCACTTTGCAGTTTGTCAGGGGGGTGCAGTTTCACTTTTCTGACTCTGGTAAGGTGATCATCAGAGACAAGGGCCAGGTTTGTGTGTGTGTGTGTGTGTGTGTGTGTGTGTGTGTGTGTGTGTGTGTGTGTGTGTGTGTGTGTGTGTGTGTGTGTGTGTGTGTCATTGTCTCACCATCAGAGATAGTGAGAGGTTGTGTGAATGTTTCCAGTGTTTGATGTGAACAAATTCTAAGTGGTAGTCTCTGGGCCTACTTTTATAACCCAGCTCTCTGTGTTGACTTACCTGACCATTTATTTATTAGGGGGGTCTCCGATTTGGTTTCTGTTAAGCTGCTTAGCAGTGGAGGTTTTGTTTCTTGTTTTTCTGAGCCTTGTTTTTGTTGATCTTAGTGTTTATCCCATTGGATAACTTTCAGAACCCCTTCTCTGTCAGATAAGTGTCAGCAGTTGTGTCGAAATCCCTCCCGTTGTCACACAGTTCAATTCCAGCTCCTACAGTTCACATGCTGAAGAGTCCTTGGACAGGACAGTGAACCTCAAACTGGGTCCCTTGTGTAGCCTTCTCTGCCATCAGCTTATAAACTCTTCAGGACAAGCAATTTTGACAATTTCCCAGTTTGGGATCAATAAAGTCTATGTATGTATGTATGTATGTATGTATGTATGTATGTATGTATGTATGTATGTATGTATGTATGTATGTATGTATGTATGTATGTATCTATCTATCTATCTATCTATCTATCTATCTATCTATCTATCTATCTATCTATCTATCTATCTATCAGTGATCATTTTCAAAAAGCTTACAGGAAGCTCTGCCTGTGAAATTTCCAGAGTAGCTGGTTCACACATGTCCTCCACAGCATGTAGTGCCCCCTGATGGCTGAGAGCCCAGATATCAAAAAGTGATTAAATCAACACTGAGATATTGTCAGGCTGAAAATTGTGTTCAACATTGATGTCTGACATCGAAAAATACATTGAAAGTGCTCGCTGTGATCAACTATGAAATAATGAAAGAAACATTGAAATAATGTCGAATTGCATCAGCAATGATTCAACTTTATACTGTATGCCTTGCATTACACATTGAGACTATATGGGCCATTTCATCACTTTTCAACCTTCCTCTGTACGTTTTTAATATGCCTCATTAAAAGATAACCACTTTTATTACTCTATGGTATAGTTAAACAAGAAGTGTGCCAAAATAGTTTACTAGTCAGTGACATCACTGCCATATGCCTGAGTGGCAGCGATGTCACTAATAGAGGAGTTTGAAACAACCCCCTGCAGAATTTTTAAACACCATGGATCAAAACGATTATTCGAACGAGGCACATTCAAAACAGATGAAGCCTAATACTATGAAATGGTCTCTTTAGTATGCTATACTGCAGTGATCCTCAACCCTTCTAAACAAAAATCCAACTTTACAGGGACATGTTTTGGGGGACCCCATACTTGATTATAATTTTGTCATGGGTGAATATTGAAAATGTGTTGTGAGCTTGTAATGGATATTTCTTTTTTTTTTTTTTAAGAAACCAAGGTTGAGAACAGCTGCTAAACTGCATGCTCTATTGACAAAAAAGAAAAGAAAAGAGAAATAAAACAATTATTCATTTAGCTATTTATTAAAGATTCCAGGGGAAATACAGGGAACACAAACATGTCAATGTCCTTCAAAACTATAAGACCCCAGTTCAGAGTAGTAAATTATCTGGCCATCTATTTGCCCTAAAAATCCTGGGGACTCAAACATTGCAATAGCAATCAGGCAGTCCTTAATAACTAGTAAGACCAAAGTTCAACATGAATGGAACACATTAAATCAATGAATGCCTCCAACTCCAAACCATTTGTCCTTCTAACTTGTTGACTTTTCTGTCCTTGGTACCCTGCCACTCCTCTCAGGTGCATAATGCAGCAACTTCTGCAGTGTATCCCTGTATTGTAATTCCGTCAACTTGCGATCAAATTGACGAGCAGCCTCTGAAACAAAAAGGGAGCAAAAAAGGTGTTGTAAAGTTAAGTTTAAGTTTAAATTCAAAACCCATCATCAACATTTCCACATCAGTTGTAAAGCAGTAAACCCAGTATTTCATGTGCAGACTCACCAAACATGCAATCCAGCATTAACATGTCCTTGAAGACCCTTTTAAGTCCCTTTCCCGCCCAGTTGAAGATGCAGGCAAGATTGTTTGCCATGGTAGCAGATAGAATTTGCCCAATCATATTTTCAGGATTGGTCCCTCTGACTAATAGCAAGCAGGTAATCTCAACAGATTAGAGAGAAAATTGTTATCTTGTTTAAGAGTACAATGTGCCATGTCAAATGGACAGAATATTGCATTTAATACATGTGAAGCTTAATCCCCATAGACATAATATACACATATAATGTCTATGTCAAGCCTGGCCTACATACACTCTGTAGCAATTAGCTCCATACCGCTAGCGTTTTTAGTTCACCATTATAAACTCATTCACTGCGGTGCTGGTTACAACTATGCTTGTGCAATAATCCACAAAGTTTACATTATATCAAACAGTGACAGCAATATGATGTATCTGAGTGGGATAATAAGGGCTTAGACTGGCTATGACAATTGTTCAGCATGTATGATATAATAATAGGGGAGACGTGCCCGCTCACTCAGTCAACCTCAGAAGCTTAAACAGCTGATCGCAGCACGGGCATGCTGGCACATAAACACACCCAAACTGATGAGCGAGTTTAGGGCAGCCGGGTAACCAAAGGCAACAGGAAAAAGACAAGTAAGTACACACCAGTAAGGGTGCAAAGCCTGGCTCTGAGTAAATCCAGCCATGCCCGGTCTGGAGGTGTCGAACCAGCTGGAGCATACTGCTGATTCATATTGACCTCAAGCTTTCAAACAATGAAACAAAATAAGGGATACTAAATCAAGCAACAAGCCAACCAAGGCAAACAAAACAAACCAAGGAATAGACCACTGTAATTATCATTCCGCCGTACTCTCTCAAACCACTGGACTCCGAGGAATTGGAACACTTTGGGCTCAAACGTAGAGATCCAGACCTGTGTAGGTCTGCACACCTCCTTAATACCTACATGAGGAGTTTGAGATGGGAAAAAGTGAAAAACTTTTGGAAGTTGCTGAGAATTCTTCTAAGGTGGAAACCTTCACTCTTAACTTTTCTGAGTGCTCATTGACAAGTAATGGATGAATTATAAATCAAATTAATGTAATGTTGACATTCATTTGCACACATTCTGCTCTTGTGTATGAGGCCAATCTTCATGCCAAAAACATGTCTTTGTGTTAAAATGTGTTTGATATTATCTGTTTGTGGCAGCTGCTGCTACTAGTTTTAGTTAATCCATTTTTTATGAAGGTTCCTGTTGTTTGGCGTAAACTACCATCTAGATTAAATGTTCGTGAACCACGAAAGTGACTCACAGCCTTATTCCTCAAACATGAGACAGAAGATCCTTGGGCACACCTGTACTCTGTTGTTTCAGCATTGGCCCAGTATGACCCTGACTGTTCTGAGGGTCTTTATCCGTGCCATCTACACAGATCTTTGGAACCAACACAGTCAAAGGGCTATTTAGCAAATATTTCCAGAATGATGTTTATGGCAAACAAATACCCTAATAATCTTCTTCAGTCACATGCAGTGAGATCCAGCTTAGAGAACAGTGGGGTGGAGTATCTGTTCCGCTCCCTCGCTGTCGTCTTGTGTGGAGGCAGAGGGATTGTTGTGTTTCCTTTCTGCAAGCCCCAAACCAACTTCCTGCAAAGTGCTAATTCAGGACTGGAGCAGACTTCAGAGCAGCTCGCAGAGGCAAACTGCCCGGCTGGCATGTAAAATGAATTAATGATGAGTGCTCCCCACCTGTGAACCACACTCTGAGTGTCACACATTTTTGAATAAGGGCCTGATTTTCTGGCTGTTAGATTCCCCATGAGGTGTCGACAGCATGTTTCCTAAAGACCGTGTTTTCCAGGACACTGAGTAATTACTGATGATAGACTCAACAGTGTGCTGGCATGGATAATATGAGTTTATGAGCTGAACCTCTTTCCTGTCAGGACTCTACTTTTTCCTCCGTAAAACTCAGTTGGATTCGTGTTTACGTAAAGCCAGGCATAAAAAATAAACAGCACATTTCCTGTACAAGTGGATTACACATAAGCTGCAAATCCACCTGGAAACACATTTTTGGCTTAATTGAATGCAGTTTTCAAGCTGTATCTGCATTTTTAATTCATTATATTTACAACAGCTGCTGATTAAAAGGAGGACATTGCCTCACACAATTAAAAATAATAAAAAATAATAAAAAAATGAATCCTGTTACATCTTGAAGCCTGCATGATTTACCCATCTCAGGTATCGAAATGTCTGCAGGCTCAAGCATCTGCTTCTGATGAAGAGCAAATACATCAAAAACCTTGCACCATTCACAGAAAGCTCAAAGACAGGCGATGCTGAAAGCTGTCCACCAACCTGCTGCTCACTGCCCCTTGAGGGCAAAACACACATGTGAACACACACACTGATGGACAGCGTTTGTAGCTCCTCCAGCAGTCTGAGCTGTGGCAGCAGGTAAGATCCTGCTGCAGTCAGGCATCCATCTGGAAAAGAAGTCATGCTCATCAATCACGACATGCAGCACTGTGGGTTGGCCCAGCTCTCTGAGTGTGGTGAATGAGGGTCTGTGCAAAAAAACAAAAAAGAGAAAATTTACTGCTGCGACTTTCAGAATTGCACTCATACAAATACAGATGTTTGTGAAGCAGCCAGAGCCTCATGTTCCCAACAGTAGTGAACAAGCAGGCAGCAGCCTGTGGAAGCACTTAGCCCAGGTTACCTCATGAAGGTACCGCTGTGTACGGCACTGACCTGTGCACCTCCAAGCATGCAGATGAAAATAAAAATACTCCGCAATTCACAGGGTCTCCAATGCATCATTTTCTTTTTCTTTTTTTTTTCTTTTTTTTTTTTTTGGAGGATATTAAAATTTTGCATGTTGTTACATAATGTAAATAAAAAACTGTACATAGAATGGACGTCATCTTCCTCCTCACTGGGTGAAAAATTAATTACAATTCCCTCAGTAGTTTTGATGGGCTGAACTTTACTTTTGTTAAACTCCAGGAGAGGTGGTTTTATCTGAAGACGCTAACACAGTTATTTTCTCTAAAATAACACAATCTGGAGACACTTTTTTTAATAGAGTTTTACACACAGTGAGCCTGTAGGTTTCAGTCTTGAGACAACTTTTCTGAACATGGAGACCAAAATAAGGGAGACAGCTCAATGGTCAAAGTCCATGACTGAGACATGATCCAGAACAGACGCTTATGTGCGTAACATAAAGCCTGGAAGCAAAGGGATGCAGATCTTCCTGAAGTTGATATACACAGTCTACAATGTTAATTTTTGTATTACATTAATATTACCTGTGCACACAACACTCAACGCTTAACGGCCAGGCTCCATCATATCTCGACAAGCTTGTTGTACCGTACTTTCCATCTAGACCGTTACGCTCACAGTCTGCAGGCCTGCTCGTTGTACCAAATGTCTCTAAAAGTAGTAATGGAGGAAGAGCTTTCAGCTATCAGGCATCTCTCCTCTGGAATCATTTACCGCTCGAGGTTCGGGGGGCAGACACCCTCTCAACTTTCAAGAGTAGACTTAAAACGTTCCTCTTTGATAAAGCTTATAGTTGGGGCTGATTTGAACCAGCTCTTAGTTATGCTGCTATAGGTCTAGACTGCCGGGGCTATCTGGCACACTGAGCTAGAGTCTGTCTCTATCTCTTCTTTAGATATTTATGTCCCATATAAGTCACTAACCAGTTTTCTGTCTCTGAGTGTCTCTGAGTCTCTTAGCTTCCACTGGACTAATGCTGCAGACGGTCTGCTGCGGAAATGCCTGACCCCAGTTGCATCATCCCTGATTGTCCACCCTGGGCCCTGAGCTCCTCCATCTCTTTGGCTCCTCTGGACCGTTGCTGCAGACACCCCCTGCCCCTTGGTTGCTCCGGACTGATGGCTGCTGCAGACCTGCCTGACTCTAGCCGCATCGTCTATGATTGTCCGCCTCAGGCCCTGAGCTTCTTCTTCTCTTGGATTTCTTTGGACTGTTAGCCGCATCATCTATGATTGTCCACCTCAGGCCCTGAGCTTCTTCTCTTGAATTCCTCTGGACTGTTACTGCAGACATGAACATCAGCCTCACTAACAATACTGACATTAATAACAAACTAGAGTTGACTACTATTAGGCCTGCTGACTGTAATCACATTTCATTAATTTAACATTGTCCATAATCACTCATATCCTAACCCTGTAAACTGAACTCATTTTGTTTCACCATTACATGAGCTGTTGTTGTTGTTGTTGTTGCTGTTGTTTCTGCTGCCCCCTGTCTCTCTCTCACCCTCGTTCTCTACTCTCTCTCCCTCCCCCTCCCTCTCCTTACTCATTCTCTCTCGCCTTCCCTTATCTTGTTCTCTCGCTCTCTCCCCCTGTCCTCTCCTCTCTCCCCTCTTCTCTCTACCTTCCTCCCCAACCCAGCAGCGGCATGGTGGCTGTCTAACATGAGTCTGGTCCTGCCCAAGGTTTCTGCCTGTTAAAAGGAAAAGTTTTTTCTTGCCACTGCTACTCATGTTAGTTGAGATGGGCCAAAACCCATCTTAGGTTGGTTCTTGATCATCAAATAATGAGCGTGGTCTAGACCTGCTCTTGTTCTTTGAAAAGCGTCTTGAAATTTGTGAATTTGTGCTATATAAATAAAATTTGATTGATTGACAACACACCTTTGTAACACGTGGTTAAATATACTTGATGTGAGTGTCTTTATTTGTGGAGAAGAATGTTTGTCTTACCCCTGGGTTCAACCTCAAAGTCATTAAACCCCTCAGTGCTTATTTGGGAAGTGTGGAGGACCCCAGGTCTTCTGCAGGGCTCAGCACCACACTTGCTGAGGGGCTACCTCTGGTTGTGACCATCTGGCGACAATGCTGGGAAAGCTGGGCAAACCTGGTATACGGTATTACTCACCTCATCCCAGGCTGCTTTGGCATCATCAGCCCGTGGAAGTCTGTTCATGTGACCATAGATCCAGCCACTGCAAGCCTGGACCTCCCGGACCAGAACATCAGTCCATGCTTTCTCCCCTCCCTCTCTCCTACTTATTCCGCTAGGAGGTGCTGAGTTAGGGAGGGGGGATACGCCGCTGGCAAGGCACGCAAATCAAGCCTATTGAGTCTCTGTTTTGGTGCATCCTCTCTGTTAAAAGGCCCAGCCTAGCTGGCAGGCTGGAGCTGGTCAGAGCAGTTTCCTAAGCTCTGAGTGCTAGGAAATGAGTCTTCTTAGGGCCAAGTGAGACTGTTTGGTCCCCTAATGGCTGCACAGTATGGAGTCTGGTGTCACTCAGAGCATTACTGACATGTCCAGATGCCCATTCATTCGGATGTCACTGCATTCCACTTTCATATTGCAGAATTACATCCGCTGTCAAAGCAGGAAAACACATAAATACAGGTGGTGATAAACTGAACTTGCTCTCTGAATTCACAGTTCAAGTTCTCTGTGAACATGTTATTATCAACCATTGATGAAGTACGTGAGATTTGTTTTTATCATTTGGTCATTTGGCTTTCTCAGGTATGTCAATCTCCTGGAGTGAACTGGTCGTGACCTTTTAAACAGGGACATTAAACTGAACCCACATTGCAGATATCTGAGCTTCTCAGCACCCTGTTCTGGTCCCTACAACATTTTTCAGAGCTTCTCTTAAAACACAGAAATATGGTGAGCATTTTTCCAGAAAGACTTTTAGAGACTCAGTATGGCACTGATGACGGTCACTCCAACTGACTCCAGAGGCATCTTTTTTTTTCTTTTATTCAGACTATTTTTAGGACCATGTAGTGTCTACGTTCAGGCCAGATTTCAAGAGGAAATGTGTTTCTGTCACACGATTCATCACAGGAGTCATCCAAGAGTTATCATGGTCAGAGCTGCAAAGCTTAGGCATATTCTCCCTCTATGGAGGGAAAACTGTGTGTAAACTGTGTTTCTGAACCTACCGGCTAAAGTCATGCAGCCAGTGGGAACTGTGATGTCTTTATCAGTTTAACATGTAGGTCTTTGCTTCGACCAGACTTCACCAAATGCTGCATCATGGTTTTGTAGAAATGTCCTTCAATAATAATGTTTATCACTCTTTTAACACTGCACTAAACATTTTCTCAGAGTTATGGATAGAAGCTGTGTGACACTTTGCAGATGCAACCTCATTTTAGCTGGCAGCAGAAATGGTTGAAAAGTTGAAGTGTCAGTTGGGACTGACTGTGTTACACCTAGCATAGTGCATCTAATAATGGCTCTGACACCTGTTATCTGCACATTGTACTAAAATCTCCTAATAACTCTCATTGTAAAAGCAGCGCTTGGATCTCAGTTTTTTTGTTTTATTTTCTGCATGGTTAAGTCTGGATTTTGCTGCTCAGATTAAAGTTTCTGAGGGGTTTAAATATATTTTTGATACCTGCCTTCAGTTCGGTTTCTGGTCCAGCACATGTAAGTTTTAAGGTGACGTCTGACACCCTGTTTTCACATTTGTTTGCCCTCAGCCTCAGTATGTTGAAACAGGATACTCAGGTGCACTTGACTGTGGCACTCACAGTTAAAACTCACCAGAGGGGTTAAAAAAAACAAAGGGAACAAAGTGGGAAAACTGTTGTCTTAGATGAAAGCTCAGTCCAGCATACTGTGGTCTGAGGTGACTCATCTTCTCCCTCTGTTGTTTTAATAAGAAAATCAAGTCGAACCCTGCTGGGGCCTCTGCCATGTAGAGACTTTGTATGTATGAGATGAGGTGTGCTACACAGAGGAAAGTCTAATGAGTGAAACAGCAAAAGAGAAAAGATGGAGATTAGAGAAACACAGACATGTTCAAACAGATTTTAAGGAGTATTTGACCTTTTTTTTTTTTTTTAATATGTGCTTATTTGTCTGTGATGACATTTATGACTCAGTGATCCCATTAAAAAGATAGAACTAGTACCACAACAGCATTGAACATGTCAAGTGAGAAGCTGTTAACACCCACATGCATAAAGGTATGAGTCAATTTGTAGAGTCACTTTCGTTCTTGCTGTCCAATGCAATTATTTCAGTGGATACAATATCAGTTCATGCATGGACATGACCCCCACAGTGACCTGAGTGTTTTCTGCATTTAAAGAAGCACAGTAGAAGGAGGGGGGTTCATGTAGTGGGTGGAGACTGCTGTAGTTGAGTAGAAAAGCTGAAACCTGTTATGTGAAAAGAACAAGAGCAAGCTTATCAGTTTGATTTATGTTACATCCAAAACAAACTTATGGACAGTCAAGGAACTTTATGCAACCATCTTGTGTACCTCCTGCACATTTAATACCCTGAAAGTTGTTTGAAACCTCCTGATTCAATTTACACCGTTTGCTTTTAAATGGGCAATTCAGATTATTCAAAAAAGGACCTAGGAGCTGTTTAGGCTCTCTTGTCAATTTTTATTGCTCTCTTGTCAATTTTTATTCCTCGCAGTTCCCACTTTAGAGAAGCTTTTTTTAAACGTTGTCATCATGGTTCATGTACAGTATGTGCCAGCTGTAATAGATATTTAATTCTAGATATTTAATATCCTCAGTCTGATGCCAATTAAAGTCAGTGACTGTTCCAGTTTTCTTGAGTTTTTATTCCTCCACCACAGAGTGATATAAGCTCTCTCCTCAACCAGTAAAGTTCAATAACTGACTGTGTGCACATGCCAACATTCATGGGGGTGTCTTTTATAATGGGTGCTGATTTGTGCTCCCACACACCCCGTCTTTTACAGGAACAGGAAATAGTGCCGCTGGTATGGCTATTTACTGTAATGTGTTGCCAAGTTTAAATGCCGGTACTAAAAATACTCGGCTGGAATGCAGGATTTGGCAGCAGGGACGGGGTGCTGACCCGGGCTTTGTCGCCACTCTCAGGGACTGTTTTGACAGGAGAGGGCCGTCTGTCAGAGAGAAACCTGAAGCCTGCTCCTTAGTTCAGCTCTGATCTGATCTTTTTCCTGCTCTGTGGGACTGTTCAGGGCTCTGGGAGCAAATGAGAGGGGGTTTTGGGGGGATTGCTATTCCAAGGGTCCTTAGGGAGAGTCTTCTGAAAGGCTTTTTATGTCTTTTCTGTCTGCCGTACAGCACTGCCCTGCCATCTGATAGCTAAAAGTACCTGTAATAGGTATCAAGGCCAGGACTGCTGGACGGATCAGGCTGTTCAGACGTCTGCTCCACGTCTGCTTCCTGCTCCACCCCCTTTGCCTCCCTCTGTCCTGTTAGCTAACTGGGCTGACTCTCCTCCAGAACAAATATTTGTTTACATTCAGGTGACAAAAGCCTCACATGGACTGTAGAGTCACAGCAGGAACAGGAGGGAGGAAGTCAGGTGATGTGTTAATAGTGTGTTAAAACCTGCAGAGAGAGCCGTCAGGTCAACAAAACATCAGAATCTCACTCCAGGAACAGATCTGACGAGAAGGTCTTCATCTGCAACACTGTTCTTCAAATTATAAACAGGTACGCTAAGTTTAAAGGGCAAACTATAAACTATAATTAAACAATATAAATGATAGCAACCTATTAGTTATTTAATATATAACATTCATGTACAGTTATTTAACCATGACCATCCTGTTACCTCCTCATCTGTTGTTCATCTCCTTACTCATTTATTCATCCAGTTTTTTTTTTCTTCTGGTACTTAAATTGTGTATATTGTATATAGTTTTATTTTCCTCTTCCTTTTTCCTTTTCTAAATTTTTTCTTTGTAACATTTAAGTTCTTAATATCACAATCTTTATTCTTATAACTGCATTTTTGCACTTTCTTTGTCTGTGTTGCTGCTGTGGCAAAAAAAAAATTCAGTCAGATCAATAAAGGAATATTCTATTTTATTCTATTCTATTCTAACTAACCAATCAGACATATGCTGTCAAAGCTATTAAACCTGAATAACATAATAGAATAACTCAGAACCCGTAATTAAATTAGAAAATAAGATGTTCTGCACTAATTGAGCAAAAAAAGGATTAAGCAAAAACAAATAATTGACTAAAAACAAAAGAAATAAAGATTCAATGGTAATCCATGGAAACAAACTTAAAGGTAGGGTAGGCAGGATCTGAGGAAGTGCCAGTTTTTGGGAAAAATCTTGAATGTAAACACTACCCCTCCCAACCAGTTCTCCCCTCAGCTCCTCCTCTCCTCCCTCTCTGTTCCAGCAAGCCACGCCAAAAAACAGACACTCCTACTTGCTTGTATCGTTCCAATTAATTTCAGATATAATGCAGATAAAAACTTCAGATAATCACAAATGGGGCCTAGTCAACGTGAAAGTAAAAAGCATTAGTGCAACTGTAGATGCCAGCAGACTACTGGCAAAACCAATGTTTGCAGGACTTCTAAAACTTGAAAAAAGTGACACAATCCAGGACCCGACGTAAAGAGTTTAGCAGCGCTACAACTCGCAGCAGGTCCTGTTTGACAAGAAGCACTTCTGTTACAGAAACTTAGCTCACTTTGTTAAGCTGTTTACCTGTCCAGCAGAAAGGTTACAGGGTCCATAAGATCCCAATGGCTGATGCTTACCCGGCTTTTTAGCTCTTGTCCGGTCTACCTCCTTTTTAATCGCTTTTAATCGTTTTCTTACTTGTGTTGGCAGTCGTAGCCAAAGGAGTATTCAGACAATTCTGTACTTTCTGGTTAGTTTCTACTGTCTGATATTGTAGCATGCTAACTTTGTTTGGGCTCATGCACGTTATCCAATTATGTGGAGCGTGCCTCACAACATGAGGGAGCAGCGTCTGCCTCACAATCAATCAGGTTGGGGGAGGCAGAGAATGGCTTTGTTTACAGTCAGAAAGAGAAGGCCACTTAAAAATATTAAAATGTTGACTACACAGGCATAAAAGAACACAGGGATATCATGATATTACCAAATGTCATCAATAACTAATAGCAGTTGACTGATATTAAAAGCTTTTTGTATATACACCACAAAAAAAGATTCTTTTTTCAACGGAATCCTGCCTACCCCACCGTTAACCAAAAAGATGTTCCCCATGAACTCATACCAAAGAAATACAAATAACGCAAATAAAGGGGGAAAAAATAGAAAACCCAAGGAGGAGGAAAACAGAACAAAATAAACAAAACTACTAACAGAAGTTAGCCCCACAATTAGTTCAACCACTCTGTAAAATCAGTTCACTCAAGATTAGCTAATGAAAGATCAGCACAAAGGATTAATTCAATAAAATAGTTCGGTCATGTCTGCCATGTGGATCTGTTACAGTTTGTTCCTTGTTTATGTTCTACTGTGCAGCATTAAACTCAAATGCTGTCTGAGCAGGGCCAGCAGGGAAAACAGCGAGGCAGCAGTGTTAGCAAGCAGAGTACCAGGGGCTAGACAGCCACAGTGAGACAGAAGCAGGAACACCACAGCCACAGAGCTGGGATAGCCGCAGCAAGGTAGCCACTAGTCAGCAAACAGGCTGCGAAGCAAAGCAGAAGCAAAGCAGCGTTAAAGCAATGCAGCGTCAAAGCAAAACAGCATTTTCCTTACATTAATTTAACACCGCTGGAAGTCCCCAGGGAGACACCCAGCTCACATGGCCCCTGTGACAAATAAAATTAACTCTGGTTAATCCAGAAGAGCAGAAGATGGAGGTGCAGGCTTGTCATATTGACGGAAGGCATACACACTAATCAGGCCAAGGTGAGAGACCCCCAAGAGGGAGAGAAGCGAACCAAGCATGTATCATATGCGGCGATGACAACAATATATGCACAGCACTGGTCGTGAGAGCCGACACCCTGTGTTAGTGTGAGGAGAGGGGCGAGGCAACCCGCAAGGGCAAGGCCAAAGTAAGCAGAAGGGGAGGCTGCTACAACTCCCTTTTATAGAGTGCCCTCGTGAGTTAATTGGCTGACAGGGTACTCAAGACAGCAGGCAAATAAAACTCTTCTAAAAGCGAGGAGACACATCATCCTACCACAAGAATTAAAAAAAAATGCATATCTCAAATTGCTAATGAGAAATGACTTGAATAAGATTGGCCTGTGTCTGCAGTTCCGCAGCATTGATCTGTTGCGTATGTGACCAGTTGTCATTGTCCCCCACACCCATGGCATCATGTCAAAAAGGACACTGTTTCTAATGTTATGACCTGGGGTCATATGTTTCCTGTTTCTTTTTTTCAGCAGCACATTTTGTTTGTGGGTAACCCTCCCTACCTGTGGTAGGTGCTGTTCCTGTGTCTGTTTTATTTTTCAGGAGAGGACTCTGGCCTGATTGGACAGCAGCTGAGGAGGGAAGCTGTTAAAAGGGTGACTGCTGGAGGAGCTCTCTCTCTCATTTCCTTTGTCTCAACTCCCAGCAAGACCTGTGTTTCGTGGAGGCTCTTTTGTGTTGAAAATTGTGGAAAACTTTGTGAATTTTGATTTGTCTTCATGACAAATTGTTTAAGTTGTGTTAAGAGCAGTCTGGTAGGTAGGGGTGGGCAGCTATTTCATTTCAGACTTTTCTCGTGTTTTGGATAGGGAGGCAGGTAAGACCCCCTGTATTTTATTTACTACATTTTTGTTTGTGAGGTAAGGTAGTTTTAAATAAGAGGTTTTGTTTGTTGTTTTGGCCTGTGCCCACCCTGAAGTTAACTACCATTTATGTTTAACAATAAATTAATTTAAGACTGCTAACTGTTGTTGATTGTTGGTTTTCTTGGGGAGTTGGGGCAGAGGAAGGGAGCACTTTATGTTGCGTCCGGCATACCCCTAGGCCGGGTCGTAACATAAATTGGGGGCTCGGCCAGGATCTCAATTGTTGCTTGAGCTTGTGTACTAGTGTTGTGTATTTAAGATAATTCTGGTTGGTATATATTTTTTGGCACGATGGAGTTTAATTTGGAGAATTTTGTGAAGAATCCCACTTTAGAGCAGCTACAAAAATGTAGAAAAGTTGATTTGTTGCTCATTGCAAATCAATATAATATTGATGTGGCAGCGAATCCTAAGAAGGAGGAGCTGCTTCAGCTTGTAACTGGTCAGCTTGTGGATAGAGGTTTGCTGCCCTTAGGAGGTGCAGAGAAGGCTGATGTGGCATCCCCACAGGCAGTTCCACCTGTCGCTGCCGCCCTTTCTGACCCTCCTGTGTTGCTGGGGATGTCGGCTGAGGAGCTCAGACTGACCCTCCGCCTGAAGGAGATGGAGGTGCAGGCCATGCAGCTGAGGGTGAGCGCTTTGGAGCTGGAACGCCTGCCTAGCACCACCAGTCAACCCAGTCAGCAAACCCCACACTTATCTGCAAGCAGTTTTGACGTGAGCAAACACATTGCTCTTGTTCCATCCTTCAGAGAGTCTGAGGTGGACTCGTACTTCAGTGCATTTGAAAGGATAGCAGCTGCTCTTAATTGGCCTAAGGATGTTTGGTCCCTGTTGCTCCAATGCAAGTTGGTGGGTAAAGCCCAGGAGGTTTGTGCCAGCCTCACACTTGAACAGAGCTTAAACTATGACATTGTTAAAGCTACTGTGCTGAGGGCTTATGAGCTTGTGCCTGAGGCTTATAGGCAAAAATTTAGATCATGTGTGAAAAGTGAAAAACAGACCTATGTCGACTTCGCTCGAGATAAAGGGGCTCTTTTTGATAAGTGGTGTCAGTCCAGTAGAGTTAATGATTTTGCCAAGCTGCGTGAGCTGGTACTGCTGGAGGATTTTAAAAAGTGTCTACCTGAGCGCATGGTCACCTATCTAAATGAACAGAAGGTTGCGTCTCTGGCTGAGGCAGCAGTCCTGTCTGATGAGTTTGCGCTCACTCATAAAAGTGTGTTCATGTCCTCTGTGCGCCGTGATCCGCCCGTTCGTATTGAAAATAAACGGAGATCCCCAAGATTGTCCCGGCGTGGCGAAACTGCCAACGGTGAAAATCGGCTGTGTTTTTATTGCCACCAGTCCGGTCACTTCATCGCCGTCTGCCCAGTGTTGAAACAGAAAGAACAGGCTAAAGTTAAAAGTCCATCACCAGTGGCACTGATCCAGTCACAAACAGTGTTTCAGCAACAAGAACGGCCGACTGATCAGCTGCCTAAAGAAATAGACGATGACTTTAAACCATTTGTGACACAAGGTTTCGTGTCGCTGTCCGGGTGTGAGGCAGACAGAGTCCCGATAACTATTTTAAGGGACACTGCGGCAAAACATTCTGTTGCTCGACGTGGAGTCGTGCCATTTTCTCACATGTCATATTGTGGGTCTGATTTGTTGTTGTGGGGATTAAAAATGAGCGTTATTCGTGTGCCACTTCATAACATCCATATCTTCTCCCCCTTAGTGTCTGGCCCGGTGCGGGTTGGCGTGCGCGATCAGCTGCCGATTGCAGGGGTCGACCTCATCCTCGGGAATGATTTGGCAGGAGGTAAAGTGTTCCCCAGCAGTCCTGAGGTGACGGACGATCCCGCTGCTGATGTGTGCGTCTGCCCTGCTGAGCCTGAGATACAGCCTGTGTTCCCCTCGTGCGTCGTGACGCGTGCCCAAGCACGTAAGTTTGAGGAAGTGACAGAAAATGAAAGTGTTACCGTGTCTGTTGATGTGCAGCTGGAAGAAAATTTGTGTTTATCTGTTAGTAAAGAGGAACTAATTAAGGCGCAGCAAGCCGATGGCACGCTGGTGAATTGTCTCTCCGCTGCACAAAATAAAGAAAAAACAAAACTTGTGTGTTTCCTGTTTGATGATGGTGTTTTGATGAGAAGATGGTCCCCGACGAATGGTGTTAGAAAGCGAAAATCCCGTGTGTGTCATGTGAATATGTTAAAAAAATATGTCGCTCGTGAAAATGATGACGTGCAATTCGTTGAGCCTGTAGCCTGTGTGGCACCTGTGGTGTCCCCCTCATACAGTGCAGAGGAGGACGGGCTGCGTGAGCAGCCAAGCTCAGTTCAGTGTGCTCGCTTAGAAAATTCTAGAGTCTTGGAAAATCTCGAGGAGCATCTGTCGTATCTGTCTGATCCGGCAAAACGCGACATTTGCTGTCTCATCCGTCGCCACAAGCATCTTTTTAATGACACACCCAGTCAAACTAATGTGCTGAAACATGATATCGATGTTGGTCACAGCAAGCCAATAAAGCAACACGCATACCGCGTTAACCCAGTAAAGCGGGCCGCGATGCGTAAAGAAGTTGAGTATTTGGTAGAGAATGGGTTTGCTGTGCCCAGCTGTAGTCCGTGGAGCTCCCCCTCCTTACTGGTTCCCAAATCCAACCAAACTCCACGGTTTTGTACAGATTACCGTAAAGTGAATGCCATCACCCAGCCCGACTCCTTTCCCTTGCCCCGTATGGATGACTGTGTAGATCGTGTGGGGTCGGCCAAGTATGTAACGAAGTTGGACCTTCTTAAAGGGTATTGGCAGGTGCCCCTTACAGAACGTGCATCCGACATCTCTGCTTTTGTCACCCCTGATCACTTCTTGCTGTACACCATGATGCCTTTTGGGTTGAGGAATGCGCCGGCCACTTTCCAACGGCTGATGAATAGAGTCCTTTCAGGTGTGGAGAATTGTGAAGTCTACCTGGATGATATTGTCTGTTACTCCTCCACCTGGCCCGAGCATGTTAACATCCTAGGAGAAGTGTTCAGAAGGTTGGAAACTGCTTCACTCACATTAAACTTAGCAAAGTGTGAATTTGGAAAAGCTGTGGTCACCTACCTGGGTAAGCAGGTAGGACAGGGACAAGTGCGCCCCCTGTCGGCCAAAGTCCAAGCCATCCTGGACTTTCCTGTGCCAGAAACACGTCGACAACTCCGGCGTTTTCTGGGCATGTGTGGGTACTACAGAGGCTTCTGTAGGAACTTTGCCAGTGTTGTTGCACCCCTCACTAGCTTAGTTAGCCCTGCTGTAAAGTTCGAGTGGACTGACATGTGCCAGGAGTCTTTTGCTTCCGCCAAGGCTCTTCTGTGTAGTGCACCCGTTTTGTCGGCACCTGTGTTTGACCGTCCCTTTAAGGTCGAGGTAGATGCCAGTGCTTATGGCGCAGGTGCGGTCCTTTTGCAGGAAGATGATAAAGGCATCGACCATCCCGTGTGCTACTTCTCTAAGAAGTTCAATAAATATCAGTTTAAGTACAGCACCATAGAAAAGGAAGCCCTCACCTTACTGTTTGCTTTACAGCATTTCGAAGTTTATGTCGGTTCCAGTCCCATTCCGGTTATCGTTTTTTCTGACCATAATCCCCTTGTGTTTTTGTCACGCATGCGCAACCACAACCAGCGCCTTATGCGTTGGTCCTTACTGTTACAGGACTACAATATTGAGATCCGCCACATTAAAGGGGCGGATAATCTGGTAGCTGATACATTGTCTCGGGTAGGTTGTTGAGGTGTGCCTCATGTTGTGTTTAGGGTGCTATGGTAATTTTGATGTTTCAGTGATTCAAACATTTATTTAGAGAGTATAAATGTTTGATCTTAGGTAGGGGGGTGTTATGACCTGGGGTCATATGTTTCCTGTTTCTTTTTTTCAGCAGCACATTTTGTTTGTGGGTAACCCTCCCTACCTGTGGTAGGTGCTGTTCCTGTGTCTGTTTTATTTTTCAGGAGAGGACTCTGGCCTGATTGGACAGCAGCTGAGGAGGGAAGCTGTTAAAAGGGTGACTGCTGGAGGAGCTCTCTCTCTCATTTCCTTTGTCTCAACTCCCAGCAAGACCTGTGTTTCGTGGAGGCTCTTTTGTGTTGAAAATTGTGGAAAACTTTGTGAATTTTGATTTGTCTTCATGACAAATTGTTTAAGTTGTGTTAAGAGCAGTCTGGTAGGTAGGGGTGGGCAGCTATTTCATTTCAGACTTTTCTCGTGTTTTGGATAGGGAGGCAGGTAAGACCCCCTGTATTTTATTTACTACATTTTTGTTTGTGAGGTAAGGTAGTTTTAAATAAGAGGTTTTGTTTGTTGTTTTGGCCTGTGCCCACCCTGAAGTTAACTACCATTTATGTTTAACAATAAATTAATTTAAGACTGCTAACTGTTGTTGATTGTTGGTTTTCTTGGGGAGTTGGGGCAGAGGAAGGGAGCACTTTATGTTGCGTCCGGCATACCCCTAGGCCGGGTCGTAACACTAAGGATGAGTGCACTGACCCTGGGTATTTCACAAAGATGTTTGTAATTACCTCTTCTGAGTCACACACAACTTAAAATTTCAAAAAATGTTTGTGCTTGCAATTCCGATACATATGTTCCCTATCTGAGAGGGGAACAAGTTACACATGAGTGCAGTCTATTGCACTTATGGTTTGAGGGAAGCCAGCAACTGCATAAAAGCTATGTTTTGTGTCATATACGCCGGCACGAATTGTGATGGTGCACTGGAATGATCCAGATGCAAGAAAATGCAGTGTTACAAGGAGTTTACCATAGGAGGTATGGCACGAATCCTTTTGTGACTAGCCCCAAATCACCCCTTAGGTCATCCAGCAGCTGAAAAGTTAAATAGCTGAATAAATGATACATCTCTACTATTTTACTCTCTGAAAGACCAAATATGTTCACACGCTCATGGAAGATTCTCGCTCTCTGTCGCCTTTCATGTATGCCTCCTTCTTGCCATGACTGCAGCCATTTTCGCGTAACGCTTAGCACGTTGGAAAGGCAGGTGCAAACTGGCAAAGTATAGATATAAAACAGGGGGCGCTAATCAGTTTCAGGTTTGATAAATCAAATTGCGGATGCTAAATGATTACATTTGCATCTTCTCCTCCCAGAATTTTGCGCAGTCTGATGACCTACATACAATCTGCATATTCATGAAGGCAAACACATTAAATGGATCGTGTGTGCTACTTTGCTAATTTGACAGACACAATGGTTGGTGCACCCACTATCAAGTTTGCATATGTTTTAGAACACGCAATCCTTTAGTATTTCAGGCCCATAGTCTTTATCTGTAACATTGTTAAAGTGCTTAGCAACAAATCTAACGACTTTTCTGGAGTTTGGAGACTCTGACATCAAGCAGGTATTGATGTGAATCTTGTCAACAGGTAGAGGGTGTGCATCAACAGTAAACATAAACACACACATGTCGTCATCTAATGACTTCTACCGACTTCTAGAACAGCCAAAAGCGACTTCCCTTACAGTGGAGTTGGTAACACTGCTTCCAATTTACTGGTGCTATAATTGATTGACCATCGGAAGAGTTAAATCATGTCTGATTCTGAGGCAAGAAAACATCAAACAACAAGTAAACTTAGCATTGACATACTGCTCACAGCTGCCTACTGTGTTATTTTAACATATAATTTGCTAAACTGAAAAAAAACTCAGCTCAGGTAGCTTAACCTGTATTAGCTAGGCATGGCAGCATTGGCGGTTTGCACACAACATAAAATTAGTCTCAGAAACAAACCTCATTTATAGAAAAGCTTACAAAACAATCTGGTGGCAAATTAAAAACAAAACTTTTATTGTAGCTTGTTCAAGAAGAGAGCCTTGACTCTGGGGATGAATACTCTCCAATGCCATTCACAGCAGGACGAGGCACGCAGGGGAGGTGAGGTAGAGGAGGAAGGCTGGCACAGCAAAGCCACAGGGGTTGAGGACACGGCAGGGGCAGAGGCTCAACCGAGAGGTTAACGAAGAGACCAGGGTCCCCATGCATTGGCACAGGAGGAACTTGTCTGCTTGAAGACCCTTCAAGCCCAGAGAATGGAAGATGAGCGAGTTTTTGTGAGTTTCATATAAATCAATTTTGGCATGCCATTTCTAAATACAAGATTGTAACAAGTTGTTTGATGTGTTTTTTTCCAGGCTGGAATAAGGACACTTGCACTGGCAGAGATGCAGCAACTGATGGGGCTGTGTTTGGAGAAGGACTCCAGACTCATTTTTTAAGTACTGCCTGCCACAGCCCCAAGTGGTTCTCAAGACCCAACCAGTTAACCTGGCCTTAGTGTACCACCACTACCAGGGTGCACCTGTGGAAGATGCAGGGAAAAGACCAAGTATTGTGGGTCTTGTGTGTCCATGCTCCCACATATGGATGCTTATATCTTACAGGTAAGAGTTTTGCAATTAACTAGAAGGGTCTGAAATGACATTCGAGCCACTGTTGACAGCCCTGACCCTGGAGAGAACAATAAACAGTTCCAGTTTGGTGCATATAGACAGTTAGTTGTCTGGCAATACGGAGCACTGGTACGGGGGCACAGAGTGGTAATTCCAAGTTGTTGGCTTTGGAGAATCAGGGGAAAATACCCAGATCCACATGGACATGACGCAGGATTCATTTCTCAAAGGGTTTCAAGGGTTTTTTTTTATGATGTACTCATACCCTGAGTCATTTAAAAGGATGTACATAGTGGAACCTGTTTACAATTTTCTGTGCAATGTCAATGCTTTACTGCAATATTTTTTATTGAAGTGAGTTTTTTTTTTGTTCTTTTTACCTTTGTATTTTGTTGTATATACGCCTTTTTACATTACACTGCTGTCACAGTTTTTTTTCTCATAAATCATTAAAGCTCCATGTGCATTTTATTAACAATTACATCAGCAAACACTTAACAACTTGTAACAAAATAAAGTCAGCAACTATAATGGTGCATGCCTTTTAGACACCACCTTTCTTGCCACTTCTAATGTAGAATGTAAAGTTAAAATTAGGTGGGGAGGCCTCAATGTGAATAACTGGCATGTCTGTACCCAGCCACATTTCAGTTAAGAATAAACAATCAACCTTGTTATCTAAAATAAGGTCATGGATAATAAAAGATTTGTTTAAAGGGAGTGAACATTTAAAAGTGCCATGCTGATGGTGACCGGTGACTTACAGACTGTACGATTGGACTGTTGATGTTTTGGGAGAGGTCTGAGGTTATTTAAGTTCACAGAGTGAACATGATGGAGTCTGGTTTTCTCACGCTAAGTGATGATGACAGGAATGGGTGGATAGTTAATGAAAACAGAAGGTCCATGTCCAGTATTGTGTGGGTCAGAGGTAGGGTTGGGTATCATTTGATTTTGAACGATTCCGAATTCGATTCCTCATTTCGATACCGATTCCTATCGATTCTCTATTTCGATTCTTTTAAAAGGCAGGATATCCAAAAAAAAAAAAAAAAAAAAAGCATGGTTTGAATGAGGGTGCTAACCGGAGCTCTTCTTTTTGGATGAAATTTCTGAACTTCTCCATGAGTTTTCAAATTCTATTAAGTTTTTAAGAACTTTGCTATGAATTTCCCACAGGGCTATTTTCAACCAGTATATAAACATCAATTTTTGTTGTCGGGTCATTCGTCTATGAAAAAGTACAAGGGCTAACGTTAGTTGGATATTTAAGTTAACTCACCGTACACAGTACAAATTGTTTACCGCTTCAAAGATAGCAGAGGACAGAAGCAATTTATTGTTTCACTTATCTGATCCTGACTGGTTAGCGGAAGACAGGTGTTGTGCTGTAGAATGCACCCCTGCTGTAGAATGCCTCCCCTCCACTCATTAGCTTCTTAAAGTGGAAGACAATGATCTCATATTTAAAAAAACCCACGAGTATTAGATCATGAAAACATGTCAAATGGAGCAGTAAACTTTCGTTTTGTTTTTATGTGTCTCAAAAATGCACACATAGAGGTGTACTTGGGTATATAAACTGTACAGTAAGCTGTTAAGGTAGAGAACATTATATTTTCGGGACAGTAAAATTCCGAATCAGAGGGCTGTTGTTTTCGGCATATCTGAATAACCTGAATGAAATCATTAAAGGCACACGCTTTAGATTCCGTTCAACGGTAAGAAAAACTTGGATTGTTTCGCCTTGTTGTGTACTTTAAACCGTGCTCCCGTCAGGGGTGCATTCAACGGCAGGGGTGCATTCTATGGCACAACACCAGCGAAGCGCGTCAAAGACGAGAACTCTGGTATTTCTCCACCATGAATCCTGAGGTGTTTAATCATGTTGGTCGTTTACCCTCCTTTGCATGATATAACTGTATTGCTAATGTTGCATTGAGATAAGAGTTTATTCTTCCTGCTAAGGTTAGCCAAACTTTTGACCAACGAAGAAGAAGCTGCCGAACACCGACGAGGGCGGAGCGTATGAGACGAAGCCACACACAGAGAAAGGAGAGAGACAGAGAGAGAGAGAGTACATTGTAACCCACAGCGGCTGCATTGCTGTGGGTTGCAATTAACTTTCTCTCTCTGTCTCTCTTCACTTTCTGTGTGGCTTCGTCTCATACGCTCCGTCCTCATTGGTGTTAAGCGGCTTCTTCTTCGTTGATATTCAGCGGCTATTTCTTCCGGCATTTCGATGACTCTGGCATCGAAACTTGGAATCTAAATTTTAATATTTGAACGATACTGGAAGAATCTAAATGTTAGTCCCGGTCCCCATCGATACTCGATTCTCGATACCCAACCCTAGTCAGAGGTGGAACTAAAACCATAGGAACTGGGATCTGGTGGACATCAAAAAGATCGGTGATCTTTTTCTTGGCTCCCTTAAAGTTGTTGTCGTACTTCTGCAGGTAAGTAAGCTTCCATGGCGGTAACCTCCATGGTTGCCATGTAGCTCACTCAGTAAAAGTGTAGAAATCCCAAAGTCCAATGACTTAAACCTTTTGTCCAGTAAAAAGAGAAAGTAATCCTTTGCTCAGGGCACAATGTATTAAAAACAATCAGAACCTTTTAAAACCAGATAAAAGCGGCAGCTTGCTTGCTATCTACTGCAACAAA
Source organism: Xyrichtys novacula (assembly GCA_962446985.1). NCBI lineage: Eukaryota > Metazoa > Chordata > Actinopteri > Labriformes > Labridae > Xyrichtys > Xyrichtys novacula. Next base: position 35,046,534 of record OY660868.1, read on the forward strand.
TAAAAAAATTAAAACCGATACACGGTAGAAGTTCAACTTAAAAGTAAGCAAACGCCTAAATTGCAGCCTTAAAAGTTTAAAACCGGTTAAAATTGGGTTAAAAAGTTGCCTTCAGGTGAGAGAATTGGCTGAGTGCCAAACGACGCAGACACATGCATAGATCAGGCTTTAAGAACTGATGTCCAATGAAGTCCTCCTCACACTCAACCTGTGCTCTTGTGATGGTTGTGTCATTTCTGGAGGTTGATTCTCATCCATGTCATGCACAGTGTTCTCAACAACCAACAGTAGGAAGCCAATTCAACCACTGCTCCTTTTGTAGCGCTCTGCCTGTCCTGTGTAACAAAGTAGAAAACCCCACCAAAGAGGTCTGAATTCTTGGTTCCAAATTCCAATGCTCTGCATGAAAGCAATGTTATTTCTTCTATTTCTTCTCATTTTTTTAGATTAGTTTGCTATTGTGGCACAATTAGTTTCATTTACCACACAAATGTAATATAAAAGACTCCATGCATGCTGCGATTCCCTGTCTGAGAGGGTCTCAGCATACATACTCAGCTGTGGGGGAGGAGGCAGTAAGTGCTTGGTCTTTCTTTTCTTGTTGTAAGGCATAGATGAAGGGGCCAATCCTACTTTCTCATAGCTATCAAAAGACAAAAAAAAGTCACCACTCTGCACTGAAAAAGCTTTTTTACTCAACCAAAGTTTCCTTCAGCAATTTAGTGATACAAACAGACATGGACTTTGCTAAAAAAAAGATCAACTTGTTTCTATGGTGCCTTGCATATACTCCTATCTGTAAACTTTTGTAAGCTGCTTGACAGTCAAAAACAACACTTAAACTAAATACTACTTATGAAGCATCAGTTCCATGGAGCACAGCCAGTGTGAAGCAGATAGCACCGGTGCCAATGTAGATCCATGCTAACAGGCTACCTGCCAACCCTTTGTCTGAAGGACTTTGATAACATGACATATTTCAGGACCCCAGATAAATATTAAAGGCAGTAACAGGTCCTGTTTTACATAAAACAACTCTGTTACAGTAATTTTGCTTACTTTATTTCAACTACAACTCAGTCAACTGGTGCCAATGTAGACATGCTTACAGGCTACTTGCTAACACTTTGTTTGCGGTTTCTCAGTGACTAAACTAACAGGACATCTTGTAGGGCACAAGACAACAAAAAATAAATGATTTTTGCAATTGACCTATCCAGTAGGAAAGTTGCAAAGCTCGCATCTGATTTAGAATTTCTTAAATGTCAATTGGTCTTCCACCGTTAAGTGGCTATGCCAATATTTATTTGGGACCTATTTTCTTGCCTGATCTCTCCTCTTCTTGAGTGCCTGTTTTTCAGCTACAGTCCTTGGACTATTGGTGTGTAGGCAGTCTGGCCAAAGGAGGACACGGCTTTTTCTCCAGCTTCTCCAGCTGCTTTTCACTATCCACCATTATTACAAGAAAAGATTGTTTTGGGTCTGCTCCAGAGCATGCACTTTGTAGTCGCATAGCCGACCTCCACCTCTAGGGCTGAAGAGGTGGAGAATGGTTTTGTTTACAGTCAAAATGAGTGGGAAGCTCAAAATTATTAGATACAGGTGTAGGAGAACACAGTGATATCGTGATATTACCAAAATGTCATCAATAACTAATAGCTATTGATTGACATTAATAGCTTTTTTGTATATACATACCACAAAAAAAGTTACTTCTTTAGCAGATTCCTTCCTACCCCACCTTTAAGTCTTTTCTATTATTTGGAGGAAAGACAGGATGGCAGTACGGTTACAGAACTGATGTTCCTTTAATTTCTGGACAGAGAGATCTTCGGCAGGTTACCCCTTAAACACAGGATTTAACTTGAAACAGTAAACAACAAATCAGCAGACTAAATTCTATATTTTAATTCTGTCTCCCCAAAACAATCTTATTCAAAGAGGTTTAGAGTTAACCCAATTGCAGCACAAATGAACCAGGTTTTTTCTTGTTTCAAACGGTCTTTATTTGTAGGTAAGGTAGATACACAGTCAATAATGCAGCGGATCAGGCTGGATTTAAACACGGGCCTCCCGAGTGGCAGGCGAGCACGCTACCACGGGAGGGCAGGGAGTGAAGGGGACTCGTGAGCAGATAATTGTCCAAAAGTTCACTACAGGCTCAACAAGTGTGGAAGGGGAAAAGCACAAAGACCTCACTGCTAGTGGAAGTCTGACTAGACACTGGTTCAGATGAGGGCAGGGTGTGGATCCGAACCTGGAGGACAGGGCTGATGGCTCCAGAGGAGGTGAGCTGGTGGGGGGTGGAGAGGGGTCCCTTATGGAACACGAACAGGCTGAGAGCCTACCAACCACAGGCAGACGAGGAGCAGAAGACAGGCAGGCAGTAGTGATGGGACGTTTGAAGCCGAGGCTTCGAGGCGTGTACCGAGTATGAAGGGGGCGTGTCTGGCGAAGCTCCGCTTCGAGGCTTGCATCAGTTTGCTGAAAACCACGTGACCGATGACAAACGAGGCCTCGCTTTGCACAGGTAACGTGACTGGTTCATTTTGCGTGTCGTTTTTCAAAATAAAAGCACGACACAAACGCGGCGCTTCGTGGGTTGTAGTAGGTGGTAGTTTGGTTCGCGCGTTCGTAGCAGAGTTTGGATTGTAATCAGCAGTAGTGGTCGTTAAAAGCATAGAGTTCGTTAGTTACAGTAGAAGTAGTGGTAGAATTAGTAGTAGTTGTAGTAGTAGTAGTACTTGTAGTTGTAGTAGTAGCAGTAGCAGCAGCAGTAGTTAGTCGTAGTAGAAGTAGTAGGAGTAGTTAGTGGTATAGGAAGTTTAATGGAGCAGGCAAGGAAAAGAAAAACTTCCCCCATGTGGGAATATTTCGAAATGGCTTCTCCTAACAAGGTTTGTATAATGTTTGTGTAAATGGTTACTTTATTGCTTTATTATGATTATTAACAATAATTCGTTTGTCATTTTTGTTGCACACTTTTGTATGTTAGGTGAAGTGTTTGCTGTGTGCCAGAGAGCTTGTGTATAATAATAATACCTCATCAATGCTGAGGCATTATCGAGCCATACACGAGGGTGCACAGCCTGCAAACAGGCCAGAAACCAGTCAAAGTAAGAAATTGTTGTCTGTCTTGTTTTCATTAATCAAGTTATGCTAGACGTGTCATCAAATACACTGTAGCATTTTAATTGTTTGCACGTTATGTTCATTATTATTACTATTATTATTATTTTCACAGATTCCAGAAAGCAAGAGCTGGATGAGGCTGTGGCCAACCTGGTCATTAAAGACTCACAGCCATTTTCTATCGTGGAAGATGTCGGGTTTAGGGAGCTCATCCATTTGTTGGATCCCACCTATGTTCTCCCTACTCGAAAGGTGTGTATATGTACCTAACAAAAGCAACTGTATTCATAATAAGTAACCCCATTAACTGAAATGACTATATAACGTCTCCCGGTCAGGCATTAAAGAAGCTGGTGGGTGAGAAGTACACCAAAGCCAAGGAAAAGGCCAAGGAAGATATTCTTAAGGTGTCTGCTGCTACATTGACCGCAGATATATGGACATCAATGAATATGGAGGCCTACCTGGCCATCACCTGCCACTTTATTGATGTCAATGATAAACTCGGCACTGTGTTGCTTGGAGTAGAACATTTCCCAGTGAGTCATACATCAGAGAATTTGGCACAGGCAGTGCGAACTCAGATGGAGGAGTGGGGAATCACCGAGAAGGTGAAATGCCTAGTCACCGATGCGGCCTCAAACATGATCGCATGTGCTAGGGCTTTACAAATTAGGCACTCCATCTGCATCGCTCATGGACTAAATTTGCTTGTCCGCAAATCTTTTGACCAGATCCAAGCTTTCTCCGAAATCCGCATAAAAGTAAAGAAAATAGTGACCTATTTCCGTACAAGCACCTTGGGTAAAGAAAGACTGGATAGGGTACAGATGCAGATGGGAAGACAGCCACAGAAGCTCATTATGGAAGTAGACACTCGCTGGAACAGCACCTACCTCATGCTGGAGCGTCTATTTCATCTGAGAGAGCCGGTGGCGGCAGCTCTTTCCACATTGAAAACTGATGTTAGCCCACTGTCCTCTCATGAATTTGAGACAATTGAGCAAAGCTTACCTATATTGGCCCCATTTCACCAGGCAACAGTAGAGCTCTCAGAAGAAAAACGGGTTTCAATATCGAAAGTCATACCCTTGATGAAGATGCTGCATCATGCAGTCCTGGGAAAGTCGGAGCAGCTCAATAATGATGTGGCAAAGCAGCTGTCAGATAACCTATTAAGGCGTGTTAGAGACAATGTAGCCAGCAATGAGTCCTTAAGCGTCATGACAATGGCAACGTTGCTGGACCCAAGATTCAAAACAATTGGATTCCTGAATCCAATCCGGTCACAAGAGGCAGTACGAAGACTGAAGGCTGAGTGTTCAGCAACAATCAGCAACAATGAAGTTGTTCAACTCCCAGGTCCAGCTGAGGCAGCTGAAGGTACCAGCAACTCTGGTAGGTTTTTATTCATCCTGTAAATTGCTGTATTTTAAACCTTTCAAGTGTTCCATATGATCATTACAAATCTGTTTTAACTATTTTTAGGTGAACTGTGGTCTCTGCTGGATGAAACAGTGGACCAGAGACGAAGAAGCTCCAATGCCACGGTAGATGCTATTGTAGAGGTGGAGCGGTACCTTGCAGAAAACAACCTAAGGAGAAACGAGGATCCACTGGAGTACTGGCATAATCAAAAGCATATGTACCCTCATCTATATCACATGGCACTGAGGTTCTTGTGTTCCCCCGCGTCCTCAGTGCCTTGTGAGAGGGTGGTCTCCAAAGCTGGGGAGGTCATTAGTAAAAAAAAGGAATCGTAAAACAAATCCTCTTCTTAAATAAAAATGATTAACCCCCCCCCCCCCACACACACACACACACACACACACACACACATACACACACACTCTCATCCCCCATCCCAACATACTGCACTGTGTCACCCAAGCACTGAACTTTCATCACACAACACCACATAATAAATAATGAACACTTGATAGCCATGAAAAGCACAAAACAAAATGACAAAGGGATAGAAAATATTTATTAGGAATAAAAAGGGAGAGCAGAGTTATATCAAACACTATAGACTTTATTGTTATTGTACAGGGATTAAACACTATTCTATATTGTGATAATACCCACCCATTCATTTTCTATCCCCGCTTAATCCGCGCTCGGTATTGTGAAAACATTTGAAATCTATTTGAATGACTTGGCTGTAACAGTTTAAGTCGAGCAACAGATGGGGCTAGTGAGCACTGAATGAAGCTTCGAGTAGTGAACCTTTGGGCAAAGCAATGTGCTGGAAAGCCTCACTGCTTCAGAAAGCTTCATTTGGCCATCACCAGCAGGCAGTACTCGTAGTCAGGGACAGAAGGCTGGTGGATCTTTCAGGGCTGAGACGTGAAGCAACGGTCAGAGGCATGTCAGGTCGCTACCAGGTTAGCAGTCCGTGAGTAAGTGCTGGAGAGTCAGGCAAACGACAATCTGGCAATGAGTGAGTGAACTGGTGCTGCTTATATACTGGCTGGGTGATGAGGACCAGCTGGGAGCTACAGGTGGGAATGATTACTGCTGAGCAGGTGACAGCGGCAGGTGGAAGCAGTAGAGCTGATGAGGGGTGTGGCTGAGCAGCAGAGCAGGAGAGAAGCAAAGCGGACTGTGACAGATAAAGTATTCAGTATATACTTTTTACTTTCTCTAAATTCTCGTTTTACCGACCCAACCTTAAATATCTTACAATGTTACTGTATGTCCCCTTGGTTTATTGGCTAACTTTTATCCTGCTGATTTCAACACACTGGATATGTTCAATGTTCAAATCCATGTTCAATACTGAACATGGTTCAGTGTGATTGATGTTTAATTGATGGGACTTGCTCTGAAGTGGCAAGTTGAACGTACCTTTCTCCTCCCCCATCCCATGGGGGTAAGGAGAGGATCACAACGCCAGCACCAGTAGCACCAGTCCAACTAGTCAGCTGACACCACAAACAACTGCAAACCTAACATCGAACAACTACAGAGAGGGTTAACGAAGAGAAGAAGCCTCTTCTTCCTGAACTGCCAAACCACACTCTTTCGAACTTCATCCCCTGGGTAACATTTAACAAAACAAACATTTTAGGAATAGAAAAAAGAACTCTGGCAGGTGGACAGGTGGGAAGTTGACACCTGCACGCTTCCATCTCCATCCACAGTATCAAGATGTTCTGTATTGCTTCCCAGTGTTGCAGCACTCAGACCAAATCTTGGTCAGTTTGATTCATGCACAAAATTAGTCATGCTTCTTCTCAAAGTAACACAGCAGCAAAGATGTAAAGATGCACACATGCAGTGCACCACAAAGATGGTAAAAGCAGATCCTCGCCCTGTTCTGTGTTTTGGTGTTCCTTTTCCCACACACGCTCCTCCTCTCCCATTGTCTTCATCCATCTTTGTGCTCAACCTTCCACTCACCTGTGCTTTCTGAACTGGTGTCATCACATCAGCAGCAGTGTTTTCAGTTGTAGGGTGTTGACTATGTGTGACACCTGTGCTGTAGGTGTAGATAATGGGACGTAGTGTTTTATTACTTGCAAATTCATGTAAATGACCATAAAACACTGTTCGACTGTTCATGAATGCTGAGTGAAAATTCCCTGAAACACATGATGGTTTTACAGCAGAATGAATGAAAATGAACTGAGATTTAAGCCCTAAACCAGCTGCCACACCTGACTTTCATCTGCCAGTGCCTGCTCATGGTCCTTAGCTTCTCTTCTTCTCATCACCAGTTTCTCTGAGCGATGGAGACAAAGTTTGGACTTAACTACACTGAGTTTTGCAGATGGAGGAAATGAACATGCACAGTTAAAAGCTAAAGATTTTCAGTCTCATAGTTTGGGAACTCTCACAGCTGAATAATAAAAGCCCCCACCAACCCAAAATAAATAAATGAATAAATAAATAAAAAAGGAGCTGTGTGCAGAGAGATGAGGTCTGTGATTACCCATGGAGAAAACTAACACAACTGAACTATAAAAAAAGGCATTAATAAACTGGCTTCCAGGTTCTCTGATTAAAACAAAGATAAAAAGAGGAAAAATAAAAACCTTTGAAATTTAAATGAACCAATCTTTCTTAATTCAGTGAACAGCAATGCTCTGATAACTAAAACACCTGCATGAAGAAGTCAGGTCTGTACCGCTTCAGTGGAGAGCTGCCGTTAAAAAAGGACCTGTGTTTTCAACCCTCATCCAAATACATCCTGCAGTTCTGCAGTGTACAACAACGTTATGTTTGCTTTCCTGCTGAATCAGAGTTTAGTGGTGCCAAAGGCTCCTCCACATGTTCCAGTCAGTTATCTATCCTCTGCTCACTTATGACTCCATAGAGCCCTTTGCCTAAAGCAGTAGAGTCAAAGGAGGACAATGCACAGAAAGGGTTTTTGAGGCATTTTGGTCCCATGATAATCTATGGTTTCGATTCATCTATAAAGAAATGCACCTCCAGGTATCAGGCACTAGTGATGGGAAGAACAGTTTTTTTTTACTGTACTAAATCTTTAGAATCCATTCATTAAAACAATTCATTCACAAGATTTGTTCACTTAATCAGTCAGTGCTTCGGAGCCCCGTCCTGTCGGTGCAGTATACATGTGAGGGACACAGCAGCAACTTCTTTCATTGAACGCACCCCTCTTCTCCCCTGCTGCTGAAGTCACAGGGATGTTCACTGGATAATACATGTCGTTCATTCGCCAAGTCATGAAGGAAGAATCACTCCCCTGCCCTGAAAAACTGACCTCTCTGTGTATCACTGTCAGCAAAAACAACATAGCAGCAAACAGCGCGCTCATTTAGCGAGCGTGCTGTTTGCTGCTATATCGTTCTTTTACATCACAGAAAAATGGAGAGATAAAGAAATAAATGGATATTGCAGCTGTAGGGCGGATTCTGCCACTTTTAAAGATATCAAATAGCATATTGCTTTAAATCGGCTGAAATTAAATCCTTCTTGCAGGTAAGTTTATACATGTGTAAAGGCACTATAATGCACTGTTTTATCTTAGCCTCAGTGAACAAACCGGTGTTCAGCAGTAAGTAAACGTCACTACACCCCTCCCTCCTCAGCCTGCATCAAGTCATTTGAAAGTCATTTGTTTCGTTCACCATGTCGTTCACTGACTGACTGAATCATTCCGTTCACGTACTGAAACATGTCGTTCACAGACTGACTGAATCCGTCTGTTCACACACTGATACATGTCATTCACTGACCGACTGCATCCGTCAGTTCACGTACTGATACATGCTGTTCACTGACTGACTGAATCATTCCATTCACTGACTGATACATATAGATCATTCGCTGTGAGTGAATCACGAGACTCCGTCTGCCCGCTGGCTGGCTGGCTGGCTGGCTGGCTGGCTGGCTGTCGTTCACCAAAGAGTCAAAAGCGGCAGTTCCACTCCCGACCGGCATGCCAGGCTCACGACTGAGCTCAACTGAACTGAAAAAGGAACGAATCAGGTCTCGGAGTGAATCAGTTCACGTCTTTCACTCAGCAGGTCCGTTCTTTTGAACGAAACGTTCATGAATGACACAACACTATCAGGCACTAAAGCTGGCATCTATTTATTTACAGATCTATCGTCTCCATGAAAACAAGGTGTAATGCAGTGTATTTCAAGTGATAATTAACGGCAACCACAATAACTCAATACCACAATTATAATTGGATAAGATTAAATTAGATAGATACAACTTTATTTAATAATCATAAATTGGATATTAGTTTATTTTCCTTTCTAATCAGTGATCAACCCTCTGACAGCAGCTCTGACACCAGCATGGAGAAGCACAGAGACAAAAGGACAGGTAGAGCAACAGGTTATGACTTCAATTTTACAAATAATCTAATGAATTACCAGCAATCAGTCATCTCTGTTTAGAAATGATGGCCTGGTTATGGTTCTTTTAAAGATCACAAATTTACTGTCCTCTTCTGAACATGTTGTTTACATGATTACAGTCTGTGTGCACTGCAGGTGTTATTGCTGAAAGCAACCACTTTGTGATCCTGTTGATTTAGCAGTCCAAATTGGGATCAACGTTTTTAGCCATTACTAAATGAACTGAAATTTAACGATGACCTGAAATGGAATTTGAAAAAGAAAATGTAATAAAACCCAAAATGTTATAACTGACCAACCAAAATGTAACAAGATGCTAAGCCAAAAAGCCAAGAACTTCTTGCTCAAAAAAATGTAATAACTTATTAGTTTTTGGGTCAGTTATTACATTTAGGGTTATATTACATGTTTTTTTTTTTTTGTTTGTTTTTTTAAATCACAATTCGGGCTCAACACCTTTGTTGCATTATCAACCAGTAATTACATTTCAGGCTTTATTATCTTTTTTAAAATTACATTTTGGGTCATTGTTAGGTATTAGATCATTGTTACATGTCCTAATTTTGACCGTGATCTGATTCTTAAAAACTAAGTATTTGCAGGTACTGATCCGATACTTGCCCATGCCTTGATAATGGAGCATCACCTATTCTTTTTTTTCTACAAAACAACAAATGCTGAGGCATAAATAAAGACTTAATCCATTTAACTCAGGTCAGCTGGCACTGTTAAAATGGCACTGTTAAAATAGTCATGTGACCCATTTAAAATGTAAAGAGCTGTGTGCACACTGCATGCATCAAGTTAAAGCAATGCTGTGAGGTTCATAATGGCAAAACCTCTAATGAACGTACTGCTGCCACTCAGAAATATTAAGATATGGTTAAAATTTATTACGTTACAGTGAAATTTAAAGTCATTTTGGACAAAAGGTGCAGACATATTGATGAATAAGGCTCGTTCACAGGATTTGATTCAATTTTACCTCATGCGGTGAGACCTGGACAGATTCTGCTATTATTGAGCAGCTGTTTGGAGTACACATGCACCCCTGCAGTGGTAGATAAGATTGTCCAGCAATGTCATTCTACTCATCTTAGTCAATGGAATGAAACAAAAAACACACTGAGCGTCATTTGGACATTTAGGGATGCAGCTTTCAATAACCTGTTTCAGGAACTTAACATTGCTGCTGTGTCTGTGTTGTCTTGCCACACTCAAATGTTTAAGTCAAGAGAGTATTCAGACAGATGAGAGTTGTTAAAAGCAACCTTGGAAATCAAATGTCCTTGCAGACCCTAAACTCCATCCTCTACATCTGATATGGGCTGAAGCTGTCGGGTGAGGCTTGCTATGAGCACCAGCTTCCTGATGAAGTTTTGCACATCAGCTGCTTACTCATGTAAGTCAGCTCCCTAAATTGCTGAGCCTTGAATAACCTGAGGATGACCCATGCTTTCTGTGAGCTAGTCCAGTTTTTCTTTTCTCTTTTTCCCCCCTCTTTCAGACCATTTAGCTTGTCAATGAAGATTGTATTAAATATAAATAAATAAATATACAGTTACAAATGTTATGGTTGAAAATGTTCATGTTCTACTGTGACTTACTGTAATGTTAAAAGAAAAAAAAAACTCAATAAAACTAAAAAAATTAAATAAAAAAACCCAAAATATTTATCCTTCCAGAGTTTGTTGCACTGACACAGCCGCCTTAAATGACATCATTGTATTATATTACAGTTAAAGCATTGAGATGTTAGGCCTGTGTTGTTTGTGTTGTTGTTGTAGTTGCTGTAATTAGAGTAGCTGTGTACATGTGTGCTCATGTAATTCAGTTTAAGACCTGTTTGGAGTTCTGATTTTAAGTCCAGTTCATAAACAAGTACAAGAAGGTAAACACTTTAGGTAAACACACTAAATAAAGTTCCTCTTATCAACAAAGTTCTTACTTTGTCACATTAATTATCTCTTGTGTTCTGTCAACCTATGATCAATGACAGCTAACATACAGATTACAGGTCATTAGACTAACATTGCATGTCCTGTGACTATGGTGCATGTGCATAATGCAGTTATGATGTTAAGCGATATACCATACAATTATTACAGTACTTACACAGTAGTACAGCCCCACTACACCAGTCCCAGCAAAGTCTGATTTCGCTGGGTATAGTCTGTATAAGTGAAGTCTGTATTTCCTCAAATTTACCGACCTTTCTGGTTGAAAATGCTGAGGCTGAGCACCAAAGGCTACGGTCAATAGGATTGTTTGTAGCCCACTCTTTTGTTATAATTCACAGTAGACAAAACATTTGCATTGATAGTTATGTTTGACAGCATGAGCAGCTCTTCTGCGAGTGTCTGTCAAGAATGTTTACCGTAACAAATAAATGATGGAGGGGTTATTGGAAGTTGGTCAGCTGGAATGAAGGGCTTGGCAGGGCAGGGGAAACATTATTATTATTATTATTATTATTATTATTATTATTATTATTATTATTATTAATAATAATAATAATAATAATAATAATAATAATAATAATAATAATAATAATGATAATAAAATAAAGTGTATTCAATAATTTTCATAAAAAAGAGTGGGAAAAAACACACTACAAAAAATCATACAGGTGCAAAACAAAACCATGACGGGAAAGCTCATCTTCAATAATGTAAACAGATAAACATATAAACATGACAGGGCAGTAACATGCAGTATTTACCTCGTTCAAAACATAAATCCTCCTAAAAGATCTCCAGTAGTCCAGAAGTCAACTTAAGTTATTTTGGAAGGTAAATACTTCACTAAAAATAAAGCAGAAAAACAAACAAACAGACGGATGTATCGTATATACAAAGCAATATTCTTGTGTTGATGGTTTACATACAAGGAGAATATGCCTCAAAAGCTTTCCTTCCCTCTGAGAACATCATGAAAGAATTCCATATACTGTCAAAAATGAAATATTTACCCTTTAATGTAAAAATGAGTTTTTCCAGTACAAGAGAATCCGACAGTTCTGCAAGTCAGACTCTTATACTTTGTTTAGTAGTGGTAGTTCCGAGATTTGGCTATGGTATATTTAGCTTGTAACATGCAAAGAGTAATCATGTATTTGTTTGCTTTGCTAAGGTTGTGAATTACGGGGAAAATTTAAAAAAAAAACAACATTTTTTATCGTATCAATATGATCCATCCATGATTGTTGTATAGGAACTTGAAGTCATTCCCCTCTTAGAGTGCTGACTTGTTGCTATTTCTTCAGTAGAACTAAGATTTGGTCATGATAAAGATTTATGTATCTTAAGCATCTTATCTGCAGATATTTAAGAAAATGTTTTGATTGGATACCATACTTTTGTCTCAAATCTACATACCACATAAGAATGTTATTGTTAAATAAATCTGGAATTTTACAACGACATTTGCGCAAATTTTGAAGCCCAGATCTCGTTTTCCAGGTATAAAATCCTTGTTACCCCAGACTGGTGTAAACTGAGTTAACGCTGGTATCTCACCTTTATGCTTATGTACCTCATACCATACTCGAATTGTGTTTTTTACCAAGAGATTATGTGTTAATGTCTTTAATTCTTTTAATTTGGCTGAATATAAATACAAATTGAGTGGTAGAGGGGATGTCAAATTTCTTTCCACAGTCATCCAGGCCCGTGGCATTTCTTGTGAGAACCAACAAGAGGCAGTGGTAAGTTGAGCACCCCTATAGTACCATTGGAGGTTTGGCACTTTTAAGCAACCTCTGTCATAGGGAAGATAAAGCAAAGATAAACATAGTCTAGTCTGTCTGTTGTTCCAAATAAAATTACAGAACATGCTTTTCATCATTGAAAAGAAATGAATGGGAGGACCAAGAGTTGAAGAAATTTCAGAAGGACATTCATTTTTAAGTACTTGATCTGCTCTATTGTGGAAATTGGTAGCATAGACCATCTATTAATACATTCAGAAACTAACAATCACTGGATTATAATTTGCCTCTACTAAATTTTCATTTTCAATTTTAGGGGTAATTTTAATACCAAGATAAGTGAAACTATCTTTAACTATTTTAAATGGTGTTTGAACTGGGGGATTTATTCTTTCAGAATGTTTAAGGAAGAGAATAGCAGATTTTGACTAATTAATTTTGTAACTAATAGAGTTAGTGGTGTTGAGCAAATGATGAAGTGGCTGCCCTAAATTGGATGAAAATATGTCTATGTAGATTCTCATTCATCCAGGTCATGGTTTTCTTGAAGACTTAAAGAAAGGCAACTGGACTGTGTAGAGTTGAGAAGACGTTTCCCCTTTCATCCAACAAGCTTCTTCAGTTCTAAAATTGCTAGTGTGAGGAGCAGATATTTATCTTACTGGAGAAGGGGACAGACAACGACTGGGAGGAGTTGGAAAGAATGGGTCGTAGAAACCCATCTCAGGGTGTTCCCCCCAAAGTCGTTACCAAGTCGATAAAAATAATTACAATATCATCCGCGAATAGGCCTCTCATTTATTTTAATGCCTAAAATATTCTGATTATTCTTGATGGCAATAGGTCAATTGCAATCACAAACAGAAAAAGTGAAAGGGGACATCCTTGGCGTGTGCCTCTTGGAAGATTGAAAGGTTTGGATAAAATATTGTTTTTTAATACTGATGCAACAGAGTTATTGTTATTGTACAGGGATCCTGAGTGGTGATCCTAGGACAAGGAGTGCAGAGATTCATATCAGGTTCCAAAGTTTCAGAGAAGTTCAGGAGCACAGTTACCACATAGTGAAGACTGGAGTGGAGAGACGGGTATATATGCACTCCCGGAGCTTGATTGATGGATGGGTCTCAAGTGTGCAGCAGGAGAGGCAACAGGAGTGGCAGCATGTCTGTGATTACCACACACAGACAAACAACAGACAACACACATTTGAGATGGGAAAATCAGCTAAAACAAAAGTACTAGTGAGGAGAAAACAGCTGAGATTACAAAAGTCAAAACTAAAAACACTTTTGATCATCTTTACTGCTTGTATTTTTTATTTGTATTTATTTATTTTTCTTGTAGTGATCTATGACTAAGAGATGCACTCACCAGCTGTGCTGATGTAGCCTGAATAACAGGCGAGGATCTGACATCAAATTACCATGTTGTTCAGTTGATCAGTTTAGTATGCTAAGATAAACTAGTGTCTTGCCTCAGCTACAACAAGCAGAAGTAAAACAGAAGTTAACATGTCTAATCTGTTTGTCTCTGGCAGTGCTCGTAAAGGCATATTCCGGCGCAAAATTAATTTAGGGTCAATGGACTGGCCCGAGGTCTCGCTACAAACAAGCAGCTGCTGGAGGAGAGTGGGTGAGTTGTGTTTAGTCTCTTTGCTAAAGAAATTAGGCAAAGCTAAAAAGATGTTTGGTGGCTAGTGCTATGGCTAGGACCCTATATGTACTGTTGATGAAGTTAGGTGCTGTTCTGGGGCCTCATTTATAAAACCTGGCGTAGGATCCATACTAAAAGTGTACGTAAGTTGAAAAGCTGAAAAGTGCGTAGGCAAAAAAAAAATCTGATTTATAAAACCCTGCCTACGCACACCTGCACGCACTTTCCCTTTATAAATCACAGACCAGCTGGAAAGTTGCGCAGCAGGGATTTGATTCTTCCCCGCCCTCTCCACACCCAAAATTCACCATGTATGGTCATGCAAATTACCTCATGAATGTGATTTGCATGTAAATAAGCCTGGTGGATCCACGGCATTTCACGCTTAACCATGGCATCGGCAAGTCGTAGAAAAAGAAACTTTTCAGAGATCGAGGTGGAGGTTCTTGTAAATGAGGTGGCGGCGAGACGGGAGACCTTATTCGGCGGCCATTCGAGTGGCATCACCAATAAAAACGCCGTTGCCGTGGTGGCAATTGCGGCTGGCATTGAGCGCAGCGTTGCCGAAACAGTGTTGTTTTGGTCATATTTCGTCAAATATTTTCGTCAACACCAGCGTCAAAAAGAAATATTTTCATCAACGAGAACAACACTGGTTGTTTTTGTTGACAGAAATATTTCCCTTTTCTTCCACGACGAAGACGTAACGTTGACGAGCTAAACATAAGTCGGAGATGACTAAAATGTGACGAGACGAAAGTGCGTTTACGTTGATGGGACGAGACGAAAATGACGACCAGAGTTGCAAAACTCAGTCAGTTAAACGCTAAACATATAGGAGCAGCTTCTGTCCGCTCTGACAGCTGTCATCAGCCTGCTGTGCTCCTTCAACACACAGACACACACGCACGCGCGCGCAAACACGTGGAGTTTTGTTTTCGTCGACAATGACGAAAACAAAACTGTGCCGAAATCAAGAAGTGGTCTGATCTAAAGGTGGAGGCAAAGAAAAAAGTGGCTTTGCACCATCAGAGCGTGGCGGCGACAGGTGAGGATCAGAAAAAACAAGCACGTGTGACACTCGTGCATGTGTTCAAAAAAAAAAAAACGCTCCGTTATCCACCGCTGCTTATGTGGTGAAAGTTCGTAAACCAAAAAGATTTAGTCATATTAATCTTAAAACAAATGCATGTAAATGGAATTTGTTTTTTTGCACATTTGTAAATTCAAATTGGCAAACTATCTACACCGCCACAGTGGGGTCTGTGCTTTCTGCGAGCATCACTGCCTGGTACGGCAGCTGCAGCTCTCAGGACAGAAAGGCTGCATCGAGTCATCCGTTGTGCTGAACGCATCACCCGGACTATTCTCACCTTGCTCCGATTGTCTCCAAAAAGTGCGTAAGCAAGGTGTGGAGTTTGCTTAAAGTTGCGCACATTCCTACACTAGTTTTTCTTTTATAAATCCCAACTCTTGCGTAAGAAGTGGCGTACGCAATTTCTAGCCAGGTTTTGTGCGTAAGCAAGCTTTATAAATGAGGCCCCTGAGCATTATCTGTGGCTATAGAGTGGCTTTTTGGTTGAGCGTGTGGCTGTGTATTGTGTGGTCATTACGAAAGTTGGTATAACTACAGAAGCAAGCAGTCGGCAACATTCATCTCTCGAGGGGGTGTCTAACTCAGTATTACCGTGTGTTTGACCCTAAATTAATTTTACGCCAGAATATCCCTTTTAATGTGTATCATTAATAACAATAGATTTTGAGGGGGTTGACTCCTCAGCATCAAGCATGAGGTAATTAGCAAGAAATGCTGGCTGTTCAGCAGCAATAATAAGAGCTGTGCCCTTTAAAAGAGCTGTGGTGCACCTTCATACATGCACACTGTGTTAGCACTACAAAGGTGGAGTGGTTTGAACGTATATTATCCATCTAATCTACCTCTGAAATCTAGATTTAAAGAGGAATTTTAATTTTCTCTTTCTGTAAACAGGTCTTCACACTGTTTAGGGGAAGCATCCAGTTTAATTTTCACCCAAATTCAGTCAAAACCTTTGTTCAGGATGTCCAACATTTATGGTTTTTATCAGAAAATGAACTTCTTATGGAAAATTTACAACTCAAATTACCAAGATGTCAATCTGGACTAGATTTAGACTGTCAGAGGACCTTTTTGTGTCCAAAAATGTGGCAGGTGATTTGCTCTGGAGTTTTTACTTTTTTAGGTACAGCCAAGGTAGAGAACTGTAAACACAGATGCCATCAATTAGTCAAAATTATCAGAGGGTGATACCAATCCCATGGGGATAGTGCTTAAATAGGTGCTTGTGTGTGGCAGATATCAAATGAACTATGTTCCTTTCATCAATACAGGGATTGTTTGGCAATATAAATACTTTGTGTACTGGTGAATAAAAGTAGATTAAAATCTCTCCAAACTGTTTGACCTGGGGCTGAAAGAACACTTTGATAACTCTCTGTCAGAAGTGACCTGAAATAAGGTTGGATCATTACCTAACACGAGTCACGAAAGCATGGGAAAAGTGGGCCAAAGAGACAGAAAGTAAACAGTTAGATGGCTTTTCCAGCTTCCTCTTAACAGTGCCACCTGAGTGCAGTTGGGAAGATGACTTTACAAGTGGCTCCTCAGCTGGGAAACTGCTCCGAGCCCATCCCACATACTACTGCTGATACTGCTGCTGATGGGTTTGTCACACAGACCAGAGTTTACCCATTCAGAATCTCTAAATGGGCTCCATCTGACTTTAATTATGGCGAGCGTCACAAAACCACAGGATGTTAGGAAGATCAAACACGCTGGATTGGCTTACAGCTCTGCTGACACCCTTAAAATGAGCAGATACGTCAAGTAACAGGAAGAAGGGAGGAATTGGATTTGTCAGAGAGTGAATGTAAGTGGGTGAATTTTACACCAATAAATCATCAGCACATTTATATCCTAACGTTTCAGCAGAGCTGGCTAGTGATAAAGTATTTTCCACATCTTTAAGGCTCCAGATGGGACTTGACTTTTCAGATATGACTAGGGGATGCATCAGATGAGTCTGTTCATGTGGTTTCTATAAAATACAGAGTTTAACAGTGATAAATGGATTTACATCAATAGTAAAAGAAAGTATGGCTGCTTTCATCAAAGCAATGACTTAAGAGCTGTAAAATCATCCATACCATTAATGAAATATCAAATACACTAAACAAAAATATAAACACAACACTTTTGTTTTTGCTCCCATTTTTCATGAGCTAAACTCAAACTTTTTCTATAAACACAAAAGACATATTTCTCTCAAATATAGTTGACAAATTTTGTCTAAATCTGTGTTACTGAACACTTCTCCTTTGCTGAGATAATCTATCCACCTCACATGTGTGGCATATCAAGATGCGGATTAGATAGCATGATTATTGCACACTTTTGCCTTAGACTGGCCACAATAAATCATGTAATTGACACATTAATTTTCATCTTCAAAAATGCATATTCTTAAACCAAGTCACCCTCTTTGGTTTCTTGGTAGCAGTCTCATCTCCACTTTTGTTTGTGTTTGCTTTGTGGCATGATATTCGTTTTTTGTGTGTAACAAAAAATTTAAATTAACATCTACCACAGGGTGTCACACTGTCAAACTGGCTCAGGGGGCCAGAACTGGCCTGTAAAGGAGTCCAATTCAGCCCGCTGCACTGCAAACTCTAACAAGTCAACTTCACTTTTAAAAAGTCTGGAACATAATTGCTTCAAAATTCTCAAGTAATCCGGCTGGATTTTTTCTTATTCCTCTTCCTGATAAATTTAAAAATTCAATACTAGTCCTACAGCTTGAAGAGTTGTATGTCAAGTTCTATATCAAAACATACGGTTTGATCAGGATCATTGTGCTTTTACTTTTCTCTACTGAATACAAATTAAATGACTTACATTGCCAAAAACAGCAGAAAAATTTTGTATAGATGTCTATGAGACATGCCAAAAAAAAGAGCAATTATTGAAGTTTGTCAAACACCCACTGCTCTTACTCTGGTTATTTGTTGTTTAAATAAATACTTGAACCAGGAATGTTGCTTCTTGGATATAATATCACCATGTGACTAGTATTAATTATTTGAGATCTGAAGAATCTCATCATATCATTTCATTCGTTCATTTATTTTTCATTTATTAACTTTTTTCGAACATGTGCATGCAACACAAGAAAGCAAACTGAAAACAAACAAACAAAACCAATGGGAATATTCAAAACTAAAATAACAATAATCAAAGCAAAAAAATAAATATAAAAATAAAAAATACTAATCATAATGTACACACCCTGGCAGTAGCCCCCCATGGCCCTTGCAAAATTTCCCAGAGGTAATTGTCTGAAATTAATAACATAAAACTAGGGCTGACTACTATTAGGCCTGCTGACTGTAATCACATTTCATTAATTTAACATTGTCCATAATCACTCATATCCTAACCCTGTAAACTGAACTCATTTTGTTTCACCATTACATGAGCTGTTGTTGTTGTTGCTGTTGTTTCTGCTGTCCCCTGTCTCTCTCTCACCCTCATTCCCTCCCCCTCTCTCTCCCTCCCCCTCCCTCTTCTTACTAATTTTCTCTCTCCTTCCCCTTATCTTGTTCTCTCTCTCTCCCCCTGCCCTCTTCCATCTCCCCTCGCCTCTCTCTACCTCCATCTCTCTACATTCCTCCCCAACCCAGCAGCGGCATGGTGGCTGTCTAACATGAGTCGGGTCCTGCTCAAGGTTTCTGCCTGTTAAAAGGAAGTTTTTTCTTGCCACTGTTACTCATGTTAGTTGAGATGGGCCAAAACCCAGCTTAGGTTGGTTCTTGATCATCAAACAATGAGCGTGGTCTAGACCTGCTCTTGTTCTTTGAAAAGCATCTTGAGATGACGACTGTTGTGAATTTGTGCTATATAAATACAATTTGATTGATTGATTGATTGATTGAAGTCTGGTCTCTCTGTATTATCTGTATTTTTTGTAATTTCTGCTAGATTTTTTCATATTTTTGTTGTCATTTTGTTGGCTGCTGATGGATACTTCTGCTGGGCGAAGAGTTTACTCAAGAGAAGAGCTCCTTACATTGAGGAAAAGCAAATCTGGACAACAACATATAATTCCAGAGGACATCAGGAGGTGTTATCGTGGTTGCCGTGCTGGTGCAAGGGTGAAGGCAAAGCTGAATGCTAGGAGGTGGCGATATAAACCCTTTCTTTCATCAATCATCATGGGAAACGTCAACTCTCTGCCCAACAAAAGCGATAAGCTGGAGATATTGGTGAAGACTGAGAAAGCATACCGTGAGTGTAGTTTCCTGTGTTTTACTGAAACCTGGTTGAATCAAAACAACTCAGACTCCAGTGTGGATCTACCTGGCTTCACTCTCATAAGGTAAGACAGAGATGCTCAAGCTAGTGGCAAGAAGAAAGGAGGAGGTCTGGCTTTATTTGTCAACCAGAGATGGTGTAACCCTTCACACATAACTGTCAAGGAGAAGTTGTGTTGTCCAGATATTGAACTATTGGCAGTTGCTCTTCGGCCATATCATGTTCCCAGAGAATTTAGTCATATCATAACAATAGTTGTTCACATTCCACCCAAATCAACTGAGGAAATTCTGTGCAATGTTTTGCAAAATAGTGTTGCCAGGCTACTGAGTCAACACCCGGAGGCACAAATAATAATATCAGGAGACTTCAAACATGTCACCCTCTCCTCTCACCGGACTGGATTCACAGAGCTTGTGAACTGTCCTACCAGAGATAACAAAACCCAGGATCTGCTGTATGCCAACGTCAAAGAAGCCTACAGAGCTACTGCCTTACCACCACTGGGCAAGTCAGATCATTACTTGGTCTATCTGCAAACCTGTTACAGACCTTGTGTACTGAGGCAGCCTGTGACCAAAGTCAAAATCAGAAGATGGACACCTCAAGCCAGTGAAGCTCTAAGGGACTGTTTTACGCAGAAAAAGAAAGCTTTTAAAGATGGTGACAAAGAACAACTCAAACAAGTGCAACAAGAGTTGATGAGGAGACTGAAGATGGCAAAGCTGGAGTACAAAAAGGAGATAGAGAAGAATCTACAACACAGCAACATCCGTGAAGTGTGGAGAGGAATCAGTAAAAAAAAAGTAAAGACAGCCAGTGGTGGGTGATCTGGAAAGAGCTGATGAACTCAACCTGTTCTTCAACAGAGTTGACACTGCTGTCACTCCCACTTCCACTGCTACTCCACCCTCTTCTCCTCAACAAATCTCCACTACAACTTCTCCCGTTCCTCCTCCATCTCATTGAAATTTTTCAACCACTTCAACTGCCACCCTTCTGGACCACCAGTCCTTGTCTGTCACCGAAACAGGGGTGAGGATGGAGCTTGGAAGACTTTGTCCTGGAAGGGCAGCTGGTCCAGATGGTGTGTGTCCAAGGCTGCTTAGAGACTGTGTTGCAGAACTGTGTCAACCTCTCCACAGGATCTTCAACCTGAGTCTACAGCTGGGGCAGGTACCCACTCTGTGGAAAAAATCCTGCATTGTGCCAGTACCAGAAACAAAATGTCCTGCTGAACTCAATGACTACAGACCAGTGGCCCTCACTTCACACATCATGAAAACCCTGGAGCGGCTGTCTCTACACCTTCTGAGGTCTGAGGTCAGAGATAAACTGGACTCCCTGCAGTTTGCATACAAAGAACACATTGGAGTGGATGATGCTGTCCTCTACATGCTTCACCGTGCCCTGTCTCATCTGGAGGAACCTGGGGTTTGTGTGAGGATCATGTTCTTCGACTTTTCAAGTGCATTCAACACCATCCAACCCACCATACTCAAAGACAAGCTCAGAGATGGGAGTGGATCCTTCCTGTGTTTCCTGGATTGTAGATTACCGGAAAAGAAGGCCACAGTTTGAGTCCTGCCATATCCAGAAATACTCAGATGACACCACTATCGTGGCGCGTATCAGAAATGGACAAAAACTGCCTCCTCCTCAACACCTCAAAGACAAAGGAGATGGTCATAGACTTCCGTAGATCCAAACCCCCTCTTCAGACAGTTAACACCTGTGGAGTGGACATCGAAGTGGTGACTTCATATAAATACCTAGGTGTACATCTGGATAATAAGTTGGACTGGTCTAAGAATATAGACTTCATCTGCAGAAAGGGGCAGAGCCACCTCTTTTCCCTGAGAAGACTCTGATCAATAGACATCTGTAGTAAGGCCCCAACTACACGAATGTGGATATATTTCAAACCGCACATATTTATGTCCGATTAGGCCTCCCTACCACACCAAAACGGGAGTTTGGAACACTCAAACCGGATAAATCTGAATCCGGAAAAACAAGTGGAGAAATAAAAAAATATCCGTATAAGTGGATTCGTGTGGTTGAACTTTTACGGATCGATGACGTCAAACCGCAGCTCAACAACAATGATGGCGGACATACAGGGTATTCTTTACGTTTGTTTTGCCCTTTTGGGGCTAATTTCAGCCTTGCAAGAGAACCTTGTTTTATACAATTACATCCACCAGTCAGCCAGCTCACAGAGGCGTCTGCTTTGTTATAGCCGCCACACCGTCACATGGACCCGACGCACTAGCGTAGCTTCCGCAAACAATGCATGACACATCACGCTGTTAAGATTCATCGGCCAATCAGGTAGCTTTGTTCCTGAATTTTTTTTAAGCGGCACCAGATAGGATTGAGTTTGAAGGCTACGTGTGGACGCAGATATTTTTGAGAACTAACACGTGTGGACAGATACATTTATTTAGACGGGAGTACAAAAATATCCTGATAAATAAATATCCATATACGTGTAGTTCGGGCCTAAGATGTAGCAGATATTTTATCAGTCTGTGGTGTCTATGATGTTCTGTTCTACACTGCAGTCTGCTGGGGAGGAAGCATCAAACACAAAGATGCAAGACGTCTTAACAAACTGGTGAGAAAGGCTGGCTCTGTGGTAGGACTCAAGCTGGACTCAGTGGAGGATGTGGTGGAGAGATCTACACTGAGGAAGGTGGAGACTATTCTCAAGAACATGGATCACCCACTTCACAACACCTTGATGGACCAAAGGGCCAATGGTGGTGGACAGCTCCTCTCTATTCACTGCAGGACAGAAAGATTTAGAAAATCTTTTGTACCAACAGTAATCAGACTTTATAACTCTTGTGTAAATAGTAGATAACTTTAGAGACATGTGAGAAAACAGACAATTGAATTTCCCTTTGGGATTAATAAAGTTCTTATTCTTATTATCTGACTTATCCCTGTAATAATGTTTGATATTACAGCTACTATCATCTGCAGCAGAAAACACAGGCCATGAGACAACAGAACAGCTGAACCCTGAGCAAAAGGTGAGCCGCAAATTAGCTTCAACCTCAGCAGGAAATAACAGGCGTCAGACCGCCATACATCAGGCTAATCTGGGTTAAGTGCTCTTTGTTGTAAAGTGTGGCTCAGAAAACCTCAGAGATCAGACCCAGTGCTCCATCACACTCAATATGACACTGCAGCGATGAGGTCACACAGAGTAGAGCAGAGTACAAACACTGAAATAAACACTCACCCCCGTAACCAGTCATGATATTTGTCTGTGAGGAGCCAGGGGAGGAAAGGCAGGGTTTCCCTCTTATGCCAGACGTGTAGAGGTGACGACCTGATCTGGGAGAAGGACGGTAGGAAGTCCCACCCAAGCGTCAGTGGGGTCCCTTTCCCAGGGTGAAACAAATAATGACATGAGCAAAAGATTAAAACTCCTCAACGCTCCAAAAAAGAAAAAAAAAAGTCGCTGATTCACTTTTTTTTTTTTTTACCTTTTTTGTCAGGGTTCATGCTGGCAGCTTTTGAGATTGGGTCTGAGTTTTTGGACTCCAATGCCTTTTGGTTAGGCATCTGTATCATTAATATGTTTTAGCTCGTCATCGTCTCGTCTTGGTCTTGGAAAAAGGGTCGCTGGAGAACACTTATCACCATAAATTTCATGAACCACTGTTGCATCCACGGGCCAAGTCCTCATGTATGTGCTGGGTGAGGTTTTTCAAATTGTTGGTCATTCAATAGTCATGTTCTATCCGTCTTCACAAAAATCTTTGAATGTTTCTCTGTCCACGTGAAAATGGACAGAGAAACATCCACATTTACATACCAGACCAGCAAGTGACAATACTGTGTAATCTGTGAGGGTTTGATAAATTGGACCCCGGAATGCAAACCAGACCACTGAAACTGAAGAGAGACATAGTACCATTGCTTGGAGAGACAATACTTTGGTGCTGAGGCTTGTGTCTGAAGCAGCAGTCTTAAAGCCAGCTTGATTGCAGATCAGCTGCAGGTGAGAGTAGCCAGCCTCAGCACTATGGAAGGAAGGGAGCAGCCTCTGAAAAAGGTGAAGGGAACAGCAAACAGCCCACGCAGGAAATGGAATACACCAAAATAAAATGTGCTGAGTGTGTGATCACAACATAATCTGTCTGTAGAAAAGTAGCATAGAAGTGTAGAAAAGTATCAGCATGGAGAAGGGGACCCCAAGAGCCAGGTCTCAGACCAGTTCTGGGCTTTAGTTTGTTTTGATTTAGATTGCAAGACCCCAGTCAGATTTGGATGTGGATGTCATTGTTGAGCATGTAATGCAGGGGTGGGCAATCATGTGCCATGAAGGGCCGAGAGGCTGCAGGTTTTCTTTCCAACCCAAAACTCCACCAGGTGATTTCACTGATTAGTCCCTGCTCTCTGCTTGGAGGTAAGGTAATCAGTGAAATCACCTGGTGGAGTTTTGGGTTGGAAAGAAAACCTGCAGCCTCTCGGCCCTCCATGGCACATGATTGCCCACTAATGCATTGTTACATATTGAACACGGACTGCTGCTGGCAGGCTCAGTGAACAGAGGGAGTGAGTCGATGGACCAAAGGGTTTTCAGCAGCTTGTAACAAATGAAATGATCACTGCTGTAACGTTTGATGAATGAAAAAAAGTTCTCTCACCCTGATGTGAATAAAAGAACTCAGATAAATTTTAGACTAAATCTGCTCCCACTGGCTTCAGGTATCTCTTGGAAATCATTTGTTTATTTTTTTTCCCTATACATATACATATATATAAATATATATTTATATATACACCCACATACTGGCCCTCATTTATCAAGCTTGTGCAGATCTGAGCGCAGGATTCATCGTACGATAGGAAACGCGTGAGATTTATGAAAGGGTTCGTATCTGACCAATCCCAGCGTACGTATGATCGGGTCTTGATGAATGCGGCGGCTGAAACATATCGTCATTAACATGTTATGCCCTTAAATATTCGTGGTTCAGAAGCCTCGCCCACTGAGGTCAAACATGAAAGAGGAGAAATATTACATAGATGCGAAACTTTTCTGAGCTGAAAGTGGATATCCTCACATCTGTGGTGGAAACTAACAAGGATTTTCTCTTTGGAAGCATCAAAACTGGTATAATGACTATACTATAATGACAGGTTTGAGGTTTGTCAATTTTTTTGAGACAGACATTTGCTGCACTGCAGATCCACACTGACTCAAACTTGCATACACAATGTCAGACCTGTCGTGAGATTTTTTCGTCGCGTACGCTCATGTGCAGATTGATAAATGACGATCCTCACATCAAAATTGTCGTACGCAAGGTGTACGCAAGTTTTCTGCTGTACGCAAGCTTGATAAATGAGGGCCATTGTGTGTGTGTGTGTATTATAATCTTATTTTAATTTTTTTTCTGAATTCCTAAAACACATTTCTTGACATCCACCATGCTTTTCCCTACATTCTAAGCACAAAACCCAATTCTCAAACTTCTGACTCTTCCTGCCAAACTAAACAATGTTGTTGGATCATACTCCACATCAATCAAAATTTATGCTCAGTGCGTACCTGTCAAGTTTTGGTTTGGATAATAAGTAAAATTTTCTGACCTAGAAGCACATTACAGTGTAAACTACAACATCAAACTTAAGTTCTTACAGTATCTACAATCATTCAGCCACAGTAACATGTCTTTCATGCTGGGCAAGGCCACAGGACTTCATCCACATCACAGGCCACATTTTCCCTGTCCAGGCTACTAGCACAACCTCCGCTGAATTGGCTTATGCTTCTTGTCCTCACATCATTAGCCACAAGTGTGATCAATTTTGAGTCACTGGGCTCTAATTTCATGCCCGCTGGCAGTGTGGCAGAGGGTAGCGCATCCCGCACAGTGTCTCAAGGATATAAAATCCTGGATGACCAACAACTTTCTGATGCTCCACTCAGACAAAACTGAAGTTCTTGTCATCGGTCCTAAACATCTTAGAGAGGCATTCTCTAGTAATTTAGTTACATTTGATTGCATCAGCCTGGCATCCAGCCCCACTGTGCGAAATCTGGGAGTTTTATTTGATCAGGATTTGTCTTTTAGCTCCCACATTCAACAAATCTCTAGGACAGCTTTTTTCCACCTGTGCAATGTCTCAAAAATTAGATGCATACTGTCTCAGAGCGATGCAGAAAAACTGGTCCATGCCTTTGTTACCTCTCGACTGGACTACTGTAATTCTCTCTTATCAGGCTGCTCCAGTAAGTCTTTAAGGACTCTTCAGGTGGTCCAAAATGCAGCAGCTCGGGCACTGACTAGAACCAGAAGAAGGGAGCACATCTCTCCTGCCTTAGCCTCTCTTCACTGGCTCCCTATTAAATCTAGAATTGAGTTTAAAATCCTCCTTGCGACGAGCTTGTTATACCATACCTTCCATCTAGACCGTTACGCTCACAGTCTGCAGGCCTGCTCGTTGTACCAAATGTCTCTAAAAGTAGTATTGGAGGAAGAGCTTTCAGCTACCAGGCACCTCTCCTCTGGAATCATTTACCGCTCGAGGTTCGGGGGGCAGACACCCTCTCAACTTTCAAGAGTAGACTTAAAACGTTCCTCTTTGATAAAGCCTATAGCTGATTTGAACCAGCTCTTAGTTATGCTGCTATAGGTCTAGACTGCCGGGGTTATCTGGCACATTGAGCCAGAGTCTGTCTCTATCTCTTCTTTAGATCTTTATGTCCCATATAAGTCAGTCACTAACCAGTTTTCTGTCTCTTTGAGTGTCTCTGAGTCTCTTAGCTGCCACTGGACTAATGCTGCAGACGGTCTGCTGCGGAACTGCCTGACCCCAGCTGCATCATCCCTGATTGTCCACCCTGGGCCCTGAGCTCCACCATCTCTTTGGCTCCTCTGGACATTTGCTGCCGACACCCCCTGCCCTTTGGTTGCTCCGGACTGATGGCTGCTGCAGACCTGCCTGACTCTAGCCGCATCGTCTACGATTGTCCGCCTCAGGCCCTGAGCTCCTTCTTCTCTTTGATTCCTCTGGACTGTTAGCCACATCATCTATGATTGTCCACCTCAAACCCTGAGCTTCTTCTCTTGGATTCCTCTGTACTGTTACTGTTAAAGTAGACATGAACATCAGCCTCACTGACATTAATAACATAAAACTAGAGTTGACTACTGTCTATGATTGTCCACCTCAGGCCCTGAGCTCCTTCTTCTCTTGGATTCCTCTGGACTGTTACTGCAGACATGAACATCAGCCTCACTGACATTATTGACATTAACAACATAAACTAGAGCTGACTACGATTAGGCCTGCTAACTGTAATCACACTCAATTAATTTAACATTGTCCATAATCACTCATATCCTTACCCTATAAACTGAACTCTTTTTTGTTTCACTATTACATGAGCTGTTGTTGTTGTTGCTGTTGTTTCTGCTGCCCCCTGTCTCTCTCTCACCCTCGTTCTCTACTCTCTCTCCCTCCCCCTCCCTCTCCTTACTCATTCTCTCTCGCCTTCCCTTATCTTGTTCTCTCGCTCTCTCCCACTGTCCTCTCTCCCCTCTTCTCTCTACCTTCCTCCCCAACCCAGCAGCGGCATGGTGGCTGTCTAACGCCTGGTTCACACAGGAAGCGCCGCGCGCGCAGCGCCGGCTCGCGCTTGGCTGTTCACACATAAAGCGCTTTCTGCTGCGCTCTGACACGCTGGTCAGACATTGACTGAGCCCGGCAGTGCTCGGCCGTTTCCGTCTGCCCTCAGTTTTCCACACTTACGAGTGCTTTAAAAATGGGTAAATCAATATTTATTTACGTTTTTATTTTGTCATCCATAAATTAAATATTGGCAGCATCTTCAAGTATTGTTTTAAATTATTATATAGGGGTTAACAACGAATAAATTGGGGAGTCTGTTGACTCCGTTGTATGTATAGCCTTGTTAGCTCGAGGCTATTGACTGTATCGTAATAAAGCCCCCCTCCTTTGTCTCAATAACGTCACTGAATCTCTGCAGCTCTCCCTCCGTGTGTGTGTGTGTGTGTGTGTGTGTGTGTGTGTGTGTTCATTGGTAAAAAATAGACCAACAAGCAACACCGTAAATCCTTTTTTTCTAATTTATTGAAATTTATTTTATTTTGAAAATTGACCGGATTCTCTCGCATCTCCTGTTCCGACTTCCTGTCTGGTCCGATCTGCTCTGTCCAGCTTTACATCGGTGCGTGCGGCTCGCGCCGAAAATAGAGAGAAGCGGAGCAGCCGTGCGCGGCGCTTCCGCGCGCGAGCTGTGTGAACAGTCTCATAGATTAACACGGGCGCTGATCCGAAACTCTGTGCGCGGCGCTTCCAGTGTGAACCAGGCGTAACATGAGGCTGGTCCTGCCCAAGGTTTCTGCCTGTTAAAAGGAAGTTTTTCCTTGCCACTGCTACTCATGTTAGTTGAGATGGGCCAAAACCCATCTTCGGTTGGTTCTTGATCATCAAACAATGAGCGTGGTCTAGACCTGCTCTTGTTCCTTGAAAAGCGTCTTGAGATGACGACTGTTGTGAATTGGCGCTATGTAAATAAAATTTGATTGATTGATTGATTGACAGTGGTATTTTCGTCTGGCGGAGCCCAGCACACAGCTAATTTGGTATTTTCGTAGACTGAGGCACACTGAGGTCCCCATGCCAGGCGTGGTGGCACGGTAGGGGGAGGTGTCGACAGACTCAGCTGGCGCAGTGACATTTTTGTGCCCACTGGCGGCCTGGAGAGCGTGCTGAAAGCTCACGAATCAAACCTGGTCAGCTTTCAGGCGGTATTTTGGTAGACTGGCAGCGTAGTGCCCACACATCACTGATGCCTCACAGGCAGGTTTCCACAGTGTCAAGTACATTTCAGTGCAATAAATAATCGACAACAATCAATATTCAGTGCAACTATCTGAATCAGCACATACATTACAGCATATACATACATCTATATCGATATATTCTGATCTATATCTTATCTGAGGAGCGCGTTTGGCACACATTTGGACACTCAACCTGACTGAATAAACACAGCTGAAACAACATTAAATTAAATATCCAGTGAATAGTCACACATGATGAAGTCGACAAGATATTTAATTCGTCCCCATTTCTCTCTGGTTAGCTGACCAGATGATTTATTTAAGTGACCAGAAGAGTAATCTACTTAAAAAATAAAAGAAACTTTTATTAAAAATTACCTGTTTATATGATGTTTTCACATCCTTAAAATTCTGTGAATATTAAATCCAGAGTTAGGCCCAAATACAAATATTATAATAATTAGTTATTTGAGCCAAGTTCATTTTATATTCCATTAGTATATACACTCACCGGCCACTTTATTAGGTATACCTGTCCAACTGCTCGTTAACACTTAATTTCTAATCAGCCAATCACATGGCGGCAGCTTAGTGCATTTAGGCATGTAGACATGGTCAAGACAATCTCCTGCAGTTCAAGCCGAGCATCAGTATGGGGAAGAAAGGTGATTTGAGTGACTTTGAACGTGGCATGGTTGTTGGTGCCAGAAGGGCTGGTCTGAGTATTTCAGAAACTGCTGATCTACTGGGATTTTCACGCACAACCATCTCTAGGGTTTACAGAGAATGGTCCGAAAAAGAAAAAATATCCAGTGAGCGTCAGTTCTGTGGGCGGAAATGCCTTGTTGATGCCAGAGGTCAGAGGAGAATGGCCAGACTGGTTCGAGCTGATAGAAAGGCAACAGTGACTCAAATAACCACCCGTTACAACCAAGGTAGGCAGAAGAGCATCTCTGAACGCACAGTACGTCGAACTTTGAGGCAGATGGGCTACAGCAGCAGAAGACCACGCCGGGTGCCACTCCTTTCAGCTAAGAACAGGAAACTGAGGCTACAATTTGCACAAGCTCATCGAAATTGGACAATAGAAGATTGGAAAAACGTTGCCTGGTCTGATGAGTCTCGATTTCTGCTGCGACATTCGGATGGTAGGGTCAGAATTTGGCGTCAACAACATGAAAGCATGGATCCATCCTGCCTTGTATCAACGGTTCAGGCTGGTGGTGGTGGTGTCATGGTGTGGGGAATATTTTCTTGGCACTCTTTGGGCCCCTTGGTACCAATTGAGCATCGTTGCAACGCCACAGCCTACCTGAGTATTGTTGCTGACCATGTCCATCCCTTTATGACCACAATGTACCCAACTTCTGATGGCTACTTTCAGCAGGATAATGCGTCATGTCATAAAGCTGGAATCATCTCAGACTGGTTTCTTGAACATGACAATGAGTTCACTGTACTCAAATGGCCTCCACAGTCACCAGATCTCAATCCAATAGAGCATCTTTGGGATGTGGTGGAACGGGAGATTCGCATCATGGATGTGCAGCCGACAAATCTGCGGCAACTGTGTGATGCCATCATGTCAATATGGACCAAGCTCTCTGAGGAATGCTTCCAGCACCTTGTTGAATCTATGCCACGAAGAATTGAGGCAGTTCTGAAGGCAAAAGGGGGTCCAACCCGTTACTAGCATGGTGTACCTAATAAAGTGGCCGGTGAGTGTAGTATTCCATTAGAGCCGGGGCCACAGAGGGCGGTGTGTCCTGGACACACAGGTGGTTCCGATTTTAATGCCATTATTGTTGGGACTTGTGCACACAACCCACCTTTGTCACGTGGGGTTTAAATATATGCAACTTTATGTGAGTGTCTGTAATTGTGGAAAAGGGTGTTTTTCTTACCAGTGGGTCCAACCTTACACACACCAAATCCCTCTGTGCTTATTTGAGAGAGTGTCGAGGATGCCCTGCAGCACTTACCGCCACACTTGTTGAGCAGCTTCCTCCTGTCACCATCGTATGGCATTGCTGTATTCAATGGAGAGGAGCTGATGTGATTGGTGAAAACAGGACTCGGCTGTATTAAATCCACTCCACGCCTGCTCCCCTCCCTCCTTCCTACTCACGCCGCTGGGAGGAGCTGAGTTAGGGAGGGTGGATACTTATCAGTGCAGCAGACCTGACTTATGCCGCGCTTACGCCACGCAGCCAGTGAGAGACAAAAATAGTGCCCATTGTGTTTAAGCTGTTTCACCTGTACTTTAGATGTGTTTAACTTTTGCCACCTGTGCTTACCATTATACAGCACAAATGCATCAAGTGCAAAATGTGTTAAAGTGAGTAAGAATATGTTTGCAAGTTGTGTCTAACCAGGTGAAAAGTGCTTATGGTTTTGCCAAAAGAGTGACTGATTCAATCAGTGGGTTCAGGCCACTGAGCATTTGGTTCAGACAACAGGGTTTAGTGTTTTAGCATTTGATAAATGCTGTATTAGTATATGCAGTAAGTATGTTTTTTTTTTTTTTTTTTTTTTAAGTATTATTTTTCTTCTTATTTTCACTTGTCTGCTTGCCTTAAAACTGAAATGATTCAGCATTTCGAATAAGTTTAATGATTTTCAGTTTATGCAAAGCCCTTTGCGCTACATCTTTGAATACACAAATAGTCTGATTGATTGATAAATTGTTTGGAAGTGTCCAGCCTGTTAAAAGGAGTCAGACTGTTTAAAGCAGAAACGTTGATAAAGCACAAACATTTATCTGATGGGTTCACTAACATGCAAGATTAGCTGCAGACAGACAGACAGTCAGACAGACGGGCATAAAATCAACCAATATGTGACCCCCTCAGTGCCCGGCCTGTACCTGTCAGGGCTTCACTGTCAGAGTCTGTTTAAGTGAACAGGAGATCAGTGCACCACAAACAAAGAGAAAATAAGGCTGACCAGTCTGAATAGAGCCTGAAACTTCCACAGCTAGCAGGTTTGAAGGGGTCTGAATAACTATAGCTGCTTAAAAAACTGATTGGCATTTTGGTGTTTGGATGAGAACTTGGGGATTTTGCACATGCACAGAAATGTTGTATCTTCTTTACTGCCTTTTTGAAAACCACAGTATGTTGGATGCTTTAGATGTCTGCCACAGTCATTAGGGTCAGACAGATACTATCATGTGATAAACAGCATGTGGAGTAAACAAGCTGACACTCAAAACATAGTCAAATACACTTCTCATACGATGAAACCTTCCTCTAACAGGAACCAGACCACCTGGACGGTATGCTGGTAAATCATCCTGCATGATGTGTGTTTGTTGCCTGGATACAAGCTCAGACTACAATCGAGGGAGAGTTCATCTTGATGCTAAACGGTTACACAGATACAGCAACAAGCCTTAGAAAAACATGAAAACTCCCCCTGAGCCTGAGAATAAACCTGTGAAAGCATGCTGAAGCTTCTGTTTAATACTCCACGGGTCCCTGTTTGTCTCTGTGTTTCATGATCATTGTTCAGAATGCTCCGCCTCATGAGGCTGAGCTTTTGGCAGAGTTATAAACAGGTACAATCGGGGGGATGGGAGGTCTTTTTTTCCAGTGGAGTTTTGGAGATGAATCTGATTAAATTTTCCTGATCTATCAGAGGATGAACCAGAGAATTGTGTCCCAAGTTGCTGCATTAATAAGGGCATTTTCACGGTCATAACTGTGTGATAGCTGTGAATTATTAAGTGATGATAATGCTCTGATTTCACACATTTATTTCACACATTTATGTCATTTCTTTCCATAAGTGTGCCTCTAGCGCTTAAGAACTTCTCACCATTTCTATTTTCCCCCCACTGAAGAGCTCAGTATAATTAGGTGGTGTTTTTCCTCTCATCTTGATTTTATAAAGGTGTGTTTTCCTCTCATCTTAGTATTGTAAGGTGGTGTTTTGTCTCTCATCTCAGTATTATTAGATGTTGTTTTTTCTCTCATGTCAGTATAATACACCTCCTCTTGTCTGTATTTTTCCATGCAGGTGTCAGAGGGCTGAACACAGTGAGGTAAAAGTTGGACGGGAATAGAAAGGGGCTGCTGAGTTATTGAAAAATGTATTCTTTAGACAGCAGAAACATGCTGCATGTATCTGGTAAAAATCCTGTGTTTGTCATACTATGTGTATTGTATATTTCAGACATTTAAATGATCACAATTTTAGTTGTTTTTTTTTTTTTTTTTTTCAATATTCTGCAGGTTGCATACATGTGTCTCATGTATATGCAAGACATATGCATGGGACATGTCAGAACTTGTGGAGACTACTGTGAAGTAAAGTCTGGTGACAAATTCCTGAGCCATCCCAGACAACTGATGACCATGACACAAATCGCACAGTCAGCATTGCCTCCTCTCAGGTTTACAAACATTTTCCTCCAGCAGTCCTGCACTTCCCTAGCTGCTCTGAAGGGCATGTTTGTCTCTGTACAGTAGCAATGACACACAGTAATGTTATGAATAACCGCAGTTTAGGTCTTTTAGCTTTTCTTTCTAATGTTTAGCCACTTCTGTCCCTGCTGCTTTGCCTCAATGCTGTCCCTCTGTTAATGTGCAAACTGCCTCTTTCATCTGCACTGTATAATTGTAAAAACAAATTCATGTTGAGCCTAAGTCCAGCAGGACTCTCAGATACTTGATCTATCACTACAAGGATTACAGTCTTTGAGTTGGCGAAGGGAATAGTTTATAAGGAGTGCTGATTTTGTTTCTATTTTTCACAAAAAAAGCTACAGTCACTGAAAATATTTACTCGAGCTGATTATTTGAGCCTGAACCAGACAGCCAGGGCCCAAAACTACACAGATGTAGGATGTCAGGGGTCTTTAAATACTCCTTCCATTTCCAATCTAGATCCTCCCCTGTTTTGTTGGGGTCTCTGCAGTCCTGCTTGTTGTATTTATGAGAATAGATGTGTTGTATTTGGCTGCGCTGATGCTTGGGGTGAGTCAGAGAGATCACACATCATATCCAGTAGGCTACAATGTTAATGTCCAACTCCTGTCAATCCTGACTCACTCACTCTCACACACACACACACACACACACACACACACACACACACACACACACACACACACACACAGGTTTTAGCACAGCCAGAAGGACCTGGTCCAGTCCTCTCAGCACTGTAGGCCCATACTTTGTTTAGACTCTCTTTCTCTGCAGCTGTTTTCTCCATCCTCACTGCATGCTGACTGAGTGCTGAGTGTCCGTGCCCCCTTTTTTGGTCCAAGGGGCCACTGGCTCCCCCCTTCTCTCACTCACTCCCAGAGGTGGAGGTGAGGCTGCAGAA
Organism: Xyrichtys novacula; assembly: GCA_962446985.1. Lineage (NCBI taxonomy): Eukaryota > Metazoa > Chordata > Actinopteri > Labriformes > Labridae > Xyrichtys > Xyrichtys novacula. Next base: position 35,080,395 of record OY660868.1, read on the forward strand.
GCCATCCATCCAACTTGTCTGATGAAGGATGCTGAAGCAGGCAGTGTCTCTTGACAGGAGGAAGTCAAGCCATCTACCTGACTCCATCTTATGAAAGTGATTTTAAAAAAAGAAAAGGAAATTTAATTTTCTATAGTTCTCTGGCCCCAGAAAGATGTGGATTTGTACATTATCATTATTGAAGATCCAGAATCCAGCAGAGCCCCCCTCACTGAACTGAACCTGCATCTTCATACCTTCAATACACACAAGTGGGAGACAGAATCAGAATGACTTTATTGATCCCAAACTGGGGAAATTACGGTGCTACAGCAGCATTTAGTGTGTGAGCCAGAACAATAAAATACAAGAACATAAAAAGACACACTGTAGGAAATTACTTAAAAATGCTTCCAGACATAGACCAAGATGAGATCAGGTGGATGGGGGTTTTGGGGGGGAATGAGTGCTATGGATTGGTCCTAGATGGTCTGTAACTATCTGTAACCTCCCAACCATCAGTACTACTGCAGGCTGTGCCCTAATAATAATAATAATAGATTTTATTTGTAACGCACTACTACTACTCTACATGTGGCTGGCAGGGTGAAAGAGAAATACATCTGCACAAAATTTGCACATTGCTGAATGCAAGGGAAGTTACAGCTGTAGTTTAAACTAAGGCTGCACATTAAACTTCAAATTTATCACAATTTCACTTACTTGAACTGACACATGCAGAAATCTTCATTTACAGCACGAAATGAGGAAACTATCTGACGTATACTGTCAGTATTTTTTTTTTTCCTTTAGCATGTACATGTCCCCTTTCAGGCAGCCTGGGTCGGCGGGCTGTGCTTTAAACTATCTTGATGAAGTCAGCTCACCTCAGGATAAACAGTGAAGATTTAGAGATGAAACACCACTTTAGGATATCATGGAGGCCCAGAGTTAGACCTGATGAACCAAGTGTAAAAAAAATCTTCAAGTAAAAAAGGGATGTAAGTTTGTGTTTGTTTGAGGAATATGAGCTCAAACCACAAATTAAAAGAGAGTGTTGTAATTTTTCTTTAATTTGATATACATGTCAAAAATACACACTTTTTTTTCAGCTAAATTTCCTGTCATGTTTTATATTGCAATACATATTGCACAGAGACAACGAATTGCTATGACAGTTTTTTACAGCATCCTGCCACTCTAATTTTTAACTTTCTGGAAGCCTCAAAAACAGACTCTTTTTCTCATCTCCTCTATGGAAGCGATTGTGACTCCAATCTCAAATTCAAAAGCATTAGCAGAAATGATTTTTCATTTCAAAGTCATGGCTGCAATATTTGACTCAAAAATAAAAATAAAAAGCAATATTCCAAAATGCATTTTCATTTTCTTCTTCAAGACTGCTCATTCTGTGACTAAATTGAAAAGGAAAACCAAACTCAGAAATGCTTTTTCGTTTTCGTGCTCGCCCCGCAAAAAGTGTCTCATAATTCAATCTGATTCGCAATCTCAAGTGGCGCAGGAAAGTGATGTCACGGACCCCACTCGTTCCGGCCCTTCTGGCCGATAGGGGGCAGTGAATCCGTGTATCATTCGTTCAATTGATATTCGATGTAGCCTGTACACCTCGCTTGTTGGTTGTATTCAATTTTTTGTGTGGACGTCTCCACAACTATGCTCCACGCTTCAAATAAGTAAAAACGAAACACTTGGTGTTAACGAAGATATATTACAAATATTTCCTTCTTTAATGTGGAAAAGCGTCTGCTGTCACCACTCGTACTGCTCGCAGTCAGCGTGAATGAAATCAAACCGCAGATCGCGGCTATTTCAGCGGACTAACGGACTTTATAGCGGGGCAGATAATAGCATATTACAGGAGAATCGTTCACTTGCGGATAAAAGCACCAAAATTGGCACACATACTCCTTAGGAGTTGCTCTTTTGATATTTCCATCTGGCCGAATGAAAATTCAAGATGGCCGCCATTTTTCAAGATGGCCACCATTGAAAATACAGCAATATTGCATTTTGCAATAAAATCCCATAGACTTGTCCTATTTGGATGAACTTGGTGTCAAATCATACATTTTCCATTATGCAGAATCCAAATTTGGACCCATGGAC